>SKCR01046547.1:0-42161 GCA_019454045.1 Zanthoxylum bungeanum
AGAATTGTAAATTAGTGTATTGGGATATACAAGGGAAGAATTTAGTGTGGCTATAATATGTTTTTAATTTTGGACTTGGGCCTTTGGAGGTCTTTCTTGTTTATTTTGCCAAACTTCATCCGAATGATGAGTTGATTGTAAAAGATTACACAAAGGAGGGAAAATAACATAATATAATATAAATTATAAACTTGAATAAATTCTTAACTTTAATCCTCATAAAATTAAGAGGAAAAAAAAATTCGATAATCAATCTAACATATCATTTGACTTGCTTAGTAAGCCCTACTTTTGTAATAAAATAATCCAATTCACATAGATTGGTCAATATGTCACAATGTTAAATTAGTTAATGTTTATAAAAAGATATTGTGGTTTTGGTAACAAAACAACATTATTCAAAGAGGTGGAATTGGCACTGTAACACCCTTTTTTTATTAAAAAACAAAAAAAAAAAAAAAATCTTAGTGAAGAAAATAGTTTTGATATTTTGACATGATAGTATATAAAAACAACGATTTCAAAAAATTTGGAAGTAGTGATTTGGTGGTGGTATTTTCAACGATTTAAAAAAATATATGTAAAAGTAAAGTTGTTTATAGTGCTTCATTTTCTAGAGACAGAGAGACATGTAAGAGAGGAAGAAAATAGAGAAATGGAGAGAGAAAAAGAGAGTGTTTTTATCTCGATCAGTCTGATTCAGAATCGATTTCGACCGGATTTTTTTAGAAAAGCATAGAGCTCGACAAGAGGAACATTTTGACGGTGGTATTATCGTGGGAAACTATCGATTTTCATTTATTTCGTAATAATATTTTATGATTTTTCTCGATTTTTCATTGATCCGGAATTCCGATTGACAAACTGTCAGCAGTCTTGGAACAAGGAAACAGAGACGAACGCATGGCCTCCAAAAAATCTGGATTTTGGTTGGCACAAGGTGCTCACGCATTGCATAAGTAGCGACACATTAGGCCCAAGCGAGGGATAAAATATCACCTCCGATCATTCGAGTCTCCCTCCATGCTGTCCCGACCATTCGAGCAGTAAAGGACCTCTGAATCTCAATTTCCATGTCATTCATCGTTATATTCAATTTATGCGTATATGTATTTCGGAAACGTAATTAGCCTTAAAGTGAGATTAACTATATAAATGATAGTCATGTGGTTGGAAGTGAATTACGAACTTAATCGAGAAATATGATAGAGTAAGAATATAGCGGGAAGTTTTGTAGGCCGGGATTTAGGCCATTAATGTTGAATTGATATATGGATGTGTGTATATTATGAATTGAATATGATTGTAAGTTGTGAGGACCTATTGTAAAATTAAAGTACGTATTATAGACGAAACTCTGTCGAAATTTCGTTGGGATTAAGAGATCGATTGAATCGCGTTTCTTATATATTCTTTCATTTTCTCTAATAGGATTATGTTTCTTATCGTAAATTCTTATGCCTTATTAGGTGATCGAGATAACGTTGGGGACGGTCTTGCTGCGTAGTTTCTTTTCTTGATAGTCAGCTCACCAGGTGCGTGTATAAGCTTGTAGCATTGATGTTTTTCAAAGTATATAATTATAGACGCTGATTTCGGTCGAGGTCCATAATTGAGAATTTAATGATTGGGGGCACTAGCGATCCTGCAAAATAAAGTAGAGTGTGCGGGAGTATACTACCCACCGGTGTGGTGGGTGCCGGGGGCACTCCGACGCTCAAGTCAGTAGTGGAAGTGAGCTATTGATACCGTAGAAGGAGGGGCAAAGTTAGAGATTACCTTGATTCTTGTGAGCTATCGTGTGGGCGGTAGGTATGGGGTTTATAAGAGAATATTATTTGAGCTATGAGTAGAAGAGCTTCCCTCCCCATTCTCTTCTGGACTTTGGTTTCTCTTATAGGCGATTCCTGGTGGGACTCATGAATGCCTTAATTTTCATACGTTTTGGGTGCTTGTAACAGTCGAGTCATGAAGAGGCTGTTATAGGCAGTCATGAAGCAGTTATGGGCAGGTAGTTATGAGTCTGGACGTTTCATAGGTTGATATTTATAGGGGTTCATGTATTGGTCCTTGGGTTTGGTTAGGGGATTTCAGGGGTGCATTTAGCAGTGGGCCTGAAGCGAAAGATCGAAATTACCCTTGGACCAAATTTGGCCCGTACAATAGTTATGTATGTTTTCTTAAATGAATTCCAAGGTAATGCATTAAATGATTTAGTTTTAAAATTTTTATATTTTGCTATAAAAGAATGGATCAAATATTGATTATGTTTGCGGATTACGAGTTTGTAAAATATATAAGAAAGTTTGCATGATTTTTGATATTCATGAGCATGTGTTTTAGAAATGACTTTTATCCTAGAATACATTTCCTGTAATATCTCATTATTGTTATTTCATTATTTTGAAATCTAACCAAACCCCACAATCATATTATCATTAACTAAAATGTGTTTAATTGTCTCCAAATTATCAAAACCAAACAAACATACTCATCTACCCTAAACCCTACTAACCACCACCATTTCCTTTTATTAATCAACAACTCTAGCATTTTATGTAAGAGTTTTAGTTGTGAGATTAGAGGAGAAGGTGAGGTGTGTGTTGAGTTATTTTCAGAGAGATTTGAGAGTGAATTCCAGGGAGTTTTAGAGAGAAACTGAAACCATCAGAGAGAGAACGGTAAGAGAGGGAAAGTGTGTCCAAAGAGAGAAAATATATTGTTTGACGTCGTCCGTGTCCGATTCTGTTTCTAGTGAGTCACTACATCTGGAGAATCTCCTCGTCGAGATTTACAGTGTGGACACTTTATTTGCCCAAATATGACATTTGGTTGTTTAGAAACGTGCCAAAATAAGAGTTATTGTCGTTTAACCGTTCATCGATATCCAATGTGCTTCAGCCCTCACCACCACCATCATTATGATACTTGTGACGTATACTGACTAATGGTTTCTTCATTGTGAGATTTGGAGGTTGTTGGTGCTTGGCACGTGATTGTTACCGTTTTGGGGTGTAAACGTAAGATTTTAAAAGTTTATGACTTAATTGTATATTGACACAATTATGAGGGTAAATCTATCAATTCTATTTTTCAGGGGTTAATAGGTAATATTGAGAGTTTTATGACTATATGGACATAGTAGAAAATTTTTGGAGTTAAATTGAAAATTTAGAAAGTTTTGAGGTAAATCATAATTTTAGCAAAATTGAAAGATCTGATCGTAATTTTACATTTTCAGATCTTAACGAGGATATAGACGTATAATGGATTTTTTCATAGATTGAGGTAAATACAACACACGATGATTCTCTTAATACAATTATTTGTTGATTAATGGCTGCTGTATATATATATATATATATATATATATATATATATATATATATATATATATATATATTTATATAATAGTACAAAAATATATATTTTTTGTGTGTGTGTGTGTGTTGAGATATTTATTGAGTTACTGGAGGCATTAGAAATATGAATTCATGGTTGTTGAGATGAGATTGATGGATTGAATGTGAGATTTGATTGTATTGGATGATGTGTATTGTTATGTTATTCTATCGGATTTTATATGATAGTGGTCGGAGGTGAGATGAATGAGCTGAGATGTGATGCGATGAGATGAGATGAGATGTGGTGTGATGTGATATGATGAGAGAGCTCATGACAAGCTATGCGATGTTATGCATCTTAAGTGGTGAAGCATGTTTCAGTTCTCACTTATAGATGAGCTGAGTAATATGGTAGGAAACATTAGGAGTTATGAGGTACCTCCCATTGGTTTCAATTCACTATTATACCGGACCCAGATTAGCAGCCATGTTTGATGGATGTTTGTATTATTGTGAAAGTGGTTACTTGTGATGATATTATAAAATGGTGAGCTTAAAGAGCTTAGTAAATAAATCACTCATACTCTCAACATGACATCATCAGGTAGTTCGCCAGCACAACAGTAGCAGTACCAGGAATTGATCCACATGCCACAGTCACTTTTCGGGTTGGTCCAGACATTGAAAACATTATTTTTCACATTTTTAAGATTGTATTGTAAATCATAATATTGGAGATATTATTCAAGGATTTGCTAATTTGTAATCTAAAAAGTGTTATTTGTGTATATTTGTTTGAATTGTATGACATGTAGAATACTTGAACTAAAGAGGTTTGCGAACCCCTTTCTAGGGATGGGTCCTCTCTAGGGACGAGGTCGTGACAAATTTGGTATGAGAGCCTAAGGTTTTAGATTATGTAGACACATCGCATTAGATGAGACAATTAAAAAGGTAATTTTATGTCCGTAGGAAAATATCTGGATAAGGCCGTGGTACTGGTACTCAATGTGGGAGAGGGAGAGTTTGACGATATGTGAGAATGTCAAGTATTAGTATTGAGAGACCTCACACTCAATCTGTAGATCCTGAACCTGATGTACCTTCATTGGGTGTTTCTCCAATTATTGAGGGTAACAAAGGTTCTAGACCTATACCTCAAGTAGTTCTAATAGCCGTCCCCACCACTATTCTTGCAATTGTACCTAACCATATTCATGTGACTGTACTTAATATGATATTTATCACTTATTGAGTTCCCCCTACAGCCACACATTTGGAAGATGTGTTGGGATATTTATCGACGTAGTTCCATAAATGGTTTCCATAGGGCTAGTGACTAATGTACTTCGAGCAGCAGTGGTAATAGGAGCAAGCTGAACCATTTTCTTAATTTAAGGCCTCTTCAGTTTTATGACACGGCTGATCCTCTCACTGCAGAGAAGTGGAATGATGACATCAAGCGCATATTCAGCGTGTTAGACTAGACCAATCAAGAGAAGGTTCAGTTTGCTGCTTTTATGATAATAGGTGAAGCTGATACCTGATGGAAGCACATCGAGACTGTACTGACGAATAGATTGAGATCACCAGATTATTGGAGAACTGATGGATCTAGAAAACCTCAATATATCATATGATATATGTTCGAGGAAGCCTTCAATGAAAAATACTTCCTTTATGACTATCAGAGTGAGCAACGTCGTCAGTTTGAGCATATGACTCAGGGACCAACGGAGACCGTTATGAAGTATGAGAGGCAAATGATTTTCTTATCTCGCTATTATCCAGAGTTAATATGAATCGAGGATGACAAATGCAAGAAATTCAAGGGCGGAATGAGACATGAGATTAGATCGAGGATCTCGATTTTGGAAAAACTAACCTACACAATTCTGGTTGACAGAGCTATGATTGCAAAAAGTGACATCAAAATCGAGAAAGAGAACATAGCATCTTTTCAGGAGATCAGAAAGAGAATGTGAGATGAAATCTCTGAGGGGAGACATGGTAAATCCAATAACATATCGTATTTTTCGCAGTAGAGTCATAGTAAGATATCACTCAAAGATACTCAAAGTGCACCTTTTGAGGGACAATTCTGTGGGATTCAGATTGAGCATGGTCATAGTAGAGGCACAATACTATCTGTTGATCAAAGTACTGTGATTGTAGTATCTCGACCTACTTGCCCACATTAGTGTTATAATTGTCGCCAGAGGGTCATATTTGCCTACAGTGTACCTGAGAAAAGAAGTATTTCAAATGTCAGTAATTTGGATATATGGCTAGAGATTGCCCTACTAGTAGTGGGTCTCGAGGAGCTGAGCCAACAATAGGACGTGATAGAGGGATAAATTCCAGTGGTAGCCATGGGCGAGGCTTGGTTTCCTACATAATAAAAGTATAGGGACTTCGAGTGGAATATATGGTGGTAGAGGACATACATCCAGGCACATACCGCACCTGATGCTGATAAGGGACGAGTCTTCGCCATAACAGAGCATAATGCATAAGATGGTGGTGATAATATATCTCGTGCGATTTGGGTATCAAATATACTTGTTCGAGCTCTTTTTGATACAGGTTCCATACATTCATGAGATTGAGTGTCGAGATTCATGGAAGACAGCTGCCAGTTTTACTTTACCAATTAGAGATGGAAGACTTCGGTCTAATTTTATGGATGATTTGGCTGACAGTCCATAGAGCCGTTATTGATTGCAGCGGTAAAGAAGTGAGGTTTAGGTCAAACAACGGTGAGTTTAAGGTAGTCAGTGTTGTAGTCGGGTTGTGACACCTATCATTTCTGTCATATCGGCTTGTAGAATGATTAGACAGTGATGCAAAGGCTTTTTAACGAGTATTGCTATAGTGGAGGTGGAGGAATCAATGAAGATATCAGATATTACAGTTATGAGAGAGTACCATGACATGTTTCCCGATGAGTTCTCAAGATTGCCTCCACGTAGAGATTTAGAGTTCACTATAGATTGATGTCTGGTACGCCTCTATTTCGATAACTTCATATCGTATGGCCCCGATAGAAATTAATGAGCTGAAAGAATAGTTTTAAGAGCTGCTAGATCGAGGATTTATTTGACCTAGTATTTCACATTGAGGAGCACCAGTATTGTTATTGAAAAAAAATGGTACCTTAAGATTATGTATTGATTACCTTCAGTTCAATAAGGTGACAATCAAGGATCGATATCCACTACCTCGTATCGATGACTTATTTGATCATTTTCAAGGAGCCTCAATATTTTCAAAAATTGATCTTTGATCTGGATATCATCATATGAGGATCCGGGATACAGATATTCCCAAGATTGCATTCCGAATAAGATACAAGCATTATAAGTTCTTAGTATTACCATTTGGACTTACTAATGCACTTGTAATGTTCATGGATTTGATGAATAGAGTTTTTCAGTCAAATCTATATAAATTCATCGTAGTGTTTATTGATGATCTCTTTATGAATTCGCCTTCTCGGGTCGATCATGAGCAACACATTCGATTGGTATTGGAGACTTTGAGGAGAGAGTAACTTTATGCCAAGTTTTCTAAATGTGAATTTTGGCTGGATAAATTAGTATTTTTGGAGCACATTATCTCTTGAAAAGGTCTTTATGTAGATCCATAAAAATTTGAAGCAGTTCTGAAATGGGATAGACTGATAACGGTGATAGAGATTGGGAGTTTCCTGGGATTAGCAGGCTACTACCGTCGCTTTATTTGGGATTTCTTTATTATTGTTGCTTCGATGACTCAACTGATCAGAAAGAATATACCGTTTGTATGGACTGATGATTGTGAGAGGAGTTTCCAAACTCCGAATGAGAAATTAACTACTGCACTGGTACTTACTCTATCATCTAGACTTGATGGATACGTGTTTTATACTGATGCATCACGAAGTGTACTGATGCAGCATGTGAGAGTGATTTCCTATGCTTAGAGACAATTGAAGACTATTGAGAATAATTATCTCACCCATGATCTAGAGATGGCAGCGATTGTACATGCTCTAAAGATTTAGAGGCATTATTTATATGATGCCAAGTGTGAGATTTATACCGATCATAAGAGTCTGAAATATCTTCCCACTCAGAAAGAGATGAATTTGAGGCAAAGATGTTGGATGGAGTTTCTCAATGGCTATGATTATATTATCAATTATCATCCGGGAAAGCCATTGTAGTTGCCGATGCACTGAGTAGGAAGAATATGGGTAAATTATATTTTTTGAGAGCCAGATAAAGGATGTCTGAGGAGATGACAGTGTTACGTTTGACTTTCGAGATGTCCGACAATGGAAGTCTTCTTATCCATATTTAATGGTTTAAGTTGCATGTTCGATGGACAAAATTATATGTTTGAACCTCAATGATATTTGATACCCTTAGATACCATAGATGTGTTGAACTTAGAAATATGTCCAATGATTATAATCAAATGCTATAAAATGAATACAATAATTATTGTTTATATACAACATGAAATCGAGTTGCTCAATTATCAACACACATTGTAGCCCAAAAAGAAGCAATATAATACATTAAAATATTGATGACCCAATAAAAAAGATCATAGTATACATTTTAATCTTTTAAATATAATTAAAATGATGATGAATATTGATCAAATATATAGAATCATAAAATGAACTGGTTAGGTGATGTATAGAATCTTAAAATGAAATAGTTATGTGAGATAACTTGAAGAAGATCCTATAATGGTGCTTATAAAATAAAATTATTTCTTATAAAAGAAATTCCGGATTTGATTTTTGAGTAGATAATTTATTAATCAAACTGGTTTATAAATTATCTACTCAAAAACCAAATTGAGAGCTTCTATTTAGAAAAATAACATTGTTGTACAATAAAATGGTAAAAATAAGAAGGGTCATGCTACCGAGTATCATAAGGGCATTCATTAAAGATTTATTTTAGGAAAATTTTCACATCACTTTTATGAGGAATGTAAAAAATTATCAAAATATTAATTATTATTTTTTTTAAATAAAGACTTTCCTAAAATGAACTATTGGACACTCGTTAGTATTTCCTTAAAAAAAAAGAATTGGAAAAAAAATAGGAGAACATCAGACAGCCAGTTTAAGTTGAACTCGTGGCAAATACCTACAAGGGTCTGTACATGTGCATGTAACATCCCCGATCCGGGAGATGTTACCGGTATAGAACAGACCGTACTATTCCTTGTTGGGGTTGGTGCTCACAGCGCCAATTCCCGGTTGTATTTCCTTGTAAATACTTCTGTAAAACAATATTATTATGAATAATATATGCAGTTTCTTTAATATAATAAATCTTATAATATGGTAAAGGCGTAAAGACCTTAGAATGATTAGTCATGATACAGTTGCAAAAGCGTCGCAACGGACATTGACACGTATCATGACGTTGTCATTCTCAGACAGTTCCTGGTCAAGGTTTACACTGCTTGGTCAGCAAAGTAAACCCGTTGAGACCGGTACAAGTCGTATACTGGAATATATGATTCCAATGGTTTCTCAATGAACCATAAGTCTTGGAGACTGGTATAGACCTGTAGGTGTTTATAGCGGATAAACACTGAACGACTCACCGAAGATTCTTAATGGATGGTACACCAGCGTCAATAAGAATCTTCTTGGGTTGAGTAGCACTTGTGATTCTTAGACTTGAGATGCCATAGTGGGCACATGAGACATCCTCTACACTTAGATGGCAGTCACGTCACCGATCTATTTAGATCAGACCTCCGCCTGTTCGTTGGGTGTAGATAGATCCTCAGTGTGTCCTATGTGTGTCAAGATAGGATCCGTCAGTTCTGTGTACCAGAGCATAGGTAGTCCATACAATTAGCAATAAGATAAATCCATGGGCCCGTGGTAAAGTTTAGAAGCTAGTTCTAAACATTCTTATGAGAATTGCTAATAGAATAGTCGACTGGATAATCCCCATAGAGATTTGACGTTTACATCTATATCTCTGGGATAAATCCGGATACCTGTGACGGAGGAATTATACATTTGCCATGACCTCGACCTGTGTGGTTCAGCGAGATTATCCGTGATCGTCATAATCTACGGGTGGATAGATTATGGACACGAAATTTGATTTCGTGACGGAAATACCTGAACCTAGAGAGTCTCCATAATGAAACATACTCGTAGAGCACTAGAGCAACATTAAATAAATAATATTGATTATTTATAAAGTCGTTTAAAGGTTAAACGCAAATACGTGCAAAAGGGACCCGATAGTCATTTACGTAATTATTGTGTATTTACATTTAATACTTGATTAATTTAAATACACATTAATTAATAGTCAAAATGAGTTATTTGACTTTATCCTAAATGAATATATATGTTTTGATATTTAATGTAAATATTATAAATATATTTAATATATTTGTATTTGATTAATTAATTAATTATTTAATTGTTAAATGATTAAATTAATTAAAATATAAATATCTTACATTAGGATATTTTCATTAAATGACTTTAGTTGCCATAATTGACTTAAATAAATATCTAATAAAGGTTATGAAAGATATTTATGCAAGTTGTATTAAAGATAAATGCAAATGAAATTGAAATTACAATTTTGTGAATTTGGTGTGCAAATTTCGGCCAAGGCTCATTTGTTGCACATATAAATTGTTTTTTCATTTTTCATTTCATAACCTAAGACACTTTACAAAAAACAAAAGTTCCATTGAAGAAAGACAAAGAAAGAAAGTGAAGGAGAAGAAAAGAAAAGAAAAAGCTTGGATTTTGTAAGTTTTTCAACTTACTTATTTGAGAGGAATTTGTTCCTTAGGATCTAAGCTATATCTTGTGAGTTTCTTAAGTTATTCTTTTCTTTATTTCTTGTGTTTTTGTTGATGGAAATTTGTTTAAAAGTGTTGAGCATGCATGATGAACAAAAGGTGTAACTAGTGTAGTTATATGTATTCTTTTAAGGTTTATGAAACCATGTTGCTATTCTAGAGTTGTTGACCCACTCTTAAATGACCTAGATTTGATCTTGAGTTGTTTCATTGTGTTGAGACTTGAATTAGATGAAAGATTGATGATTGAAGTAATTGATTTGGTGTAATAAGTCTAATTTGTCCAATTTGTTGAAATTGAGAAATTAGGGTTTATAACCAATTCTAAATTTGGGGCTTTTGAGATATGTTGAGCATTTGGGTGTGTATATGATGCATGCAAAGTTTCATGTTGATTGGATTTCATTAAGATGAGTTTTGACACATGAAATGACCAAATGGCCAAACCCCCCCCCAAATGAAGCTCTCGGCCTTGGACAAGGAAATTGGATTTTTTGTGTCCTATGGTGTTTTGATGTTTTGAGCATGATTAATTCATCCTAGAAATGATTTAGAATCATTCAAAATTGATTGGATCAATTTCGGACCAAAACGGAGAAAATACCATATAAGGGTAATTTGGTAATTTCACTTGATTTGATTCATTCATTTGAAATTTTATTTCATTATTTGATTATTGGGTAATTAAATAAATATGTTTATTTATTTATCCAAGAAAAAAAGTTTTGAAATCGAAAATAACGATTTTCCCCGCTTCGCTGCGTTACCGGATTCACCCGTAATAAAACCCCTTCAAAATGGTATCAGAGCGAGTCTGATTCTAGGCCATGTAAAATGATTGGCTATATTTTAATCATCTTTCCTTGATTGTATGCATGCTTATTAGGATCTAAACCGGTTAGATTTAGGGTGTATGACACTTAGCGGAAAATCCCTGATAATAAGGTTTTATTGTAATTATGTATTTGATGCATGTTATATGGTCCGTCTCGTCAATACGGTTTATGAATATCTCTTTGTGACTACATCCGAGACCGTGCCTCTGCTGTGAGGGTGTAGCCGATAAAGATTTATTTATACCGAACGTATATCAGATACAAGGTAAATTCAAGTAAAAGCGGAATTCTGAACGTGCCCTAGCTGTCAGGATTACGTGAGTAACTTGAGTTTATCATTGACGAGTTTAACCTTGGTACGTCTCCTTGTGGGCCTGCCTCCGCAGCGACAACGAGAAACGGCCAGGACCGGGTGGTTTAGGAGTCACTGTTAAGTGATTGACAAGTGAGTTGTCTACCTGATGAATATACGTAAGCGAGACCGTGCCTCTGCTGTGAGCTGAAATATATTCACGGGGTCCACTTTTCACTATTTATATTTAATTTAATTATTGAATATTTGTATTCTGTGTTGGGATTACAGTAATGCATGATTTAGTGGGAGGGGCATATTAGATTAAAAATCCATGATCTAGTTTATGCTTTTGTTATTATATGAAACTGTTTAATCTGCTAACCGTTTTTCGTGATCTATATGATAGATTTGCGATGGCGGGTCAATCCACAAACCAGTTTGCGCGTATGCTAGATGCGAACAAACTGAAAGGCGCTGAAAACTTTACTGACTGGGAATGGATTTGAGGATTGTCCTCGATTCCGAGAAGTTGGGTTATGTGCTTGAGGGCCCTTTGCCCCTTGCAGTGGGTGAGGAGGCTTCGGAAGAGGAACGCCGAGTTTTTGAAACTTGGAAGGATGATGACTTGAGAGTCAAATCATACATCCTAAGTTCGCTCTCTCCGAAACTCAAACAGCAATACTATGGTATGATTGATTCCTATAGTATGATGACGCGATTAAGACAATCGTTCGAGAACCAAGAACAGGTGATTGTTCACAAGGTCGCCATGGAACTGTTCCATGCGCCTGGATGAGGGGCAAAGTGTTAGCCCACATGTTCTTCATATGATCGATTTGATCGATCAATTGAGGCAACATAATCTCATCCTCAATGACATCCTCGGGAGGAGTGTCATTCTTGGTTCAATGCCAGCTTCATTCCGACAGTTTGTGATGTACTTCAACATGCACGGGACTGTCTGCACCTACCATGAGCTACATAGGATGTTGCTCACGGCAGAGGAGGACCTTAAGAAGGGACTACCAACACGCCCTCCTAGATCTACTTCACTTTCAGCTTCTTCCCAAGGAATGTCCAAGGGAAAGAACAAGAAGGGGAAGAAGAAGAAGAAGGCAGTTGGTCCTCAACAGCAGCCAAAGATAGCCAAGCCCAAGAGGGCTTCTGAGGACAAATGCCACCACTGCGGCAAGGTCGGGCACTGGAAGAGGAACTGTCCAGATTACATTGCCCAATTGAGGAGAGACAGAGCATCTACATCAGGTACTTTTATTTTTCCAGTTATTGATATATCTTTGGCTTGTGAAGCCGTTACATCCAACTGGATTTTAGATTCTGCTTGTCCCATTCACATTTGCAATTCGTTGCAGGTGCTGAAGGAAAGTAGGAGGCTGAAGCCCGGAGAGATGCAGTTGCGATTCGGGAGTGGAGACTCACTGGATGCAGTTGCAGTGGGAGTATGCGAGATCTCATTGCCGAATGGGACACTTTTGTTAAATTTGCCATTTTGTACCAGGATGTGTGGCTAATATTATATCCCTTTGTATTAGATACAGAAGGCTTTTGTATTAATATTAAGAATAGTTCTTTGTATTTATATGATAAAAATAATATTATCCTTTGTTGTCCAAATATGCATGGTCATTATACACTGCAAACATCAAAAGATATATTAAGTTCTGGAATTAATAAACGTAGTTTACCTGAAATTAATAATACTGAACTCTGGCATATGCGGCTAGGTCATATTGGGGCTAAACGCCTTAACCAAATGGTTAGGAATGGTTTGATACCAGATCTCACCATTGAATCCTTTCCAACCTGTGAATCCTGTATTCAAGGTAAAATGACTAAAGCCCCATTTTCTGGTGTTGGACACCGAGCCACAACTTACTGGAACTCGTACATTCTGATGTATGTGGTCCACTAAGTCAAACTGCTCACAGTGGTTATTCATACTTCGTTACCTTTACCGATGATTTATCACGGTACGGTTATGTCTATTTGATGCGACATAAATCGGAAACTTTTGAAAAGTTCAAAGAATTCCGAAATGAAGTAGAAAAACAAACTGGGAAATATATTAAATGCCTTCGATCTGATCGAGGTGGCGAATATATGAGTGGTGAGTTCATTGATTATATGAAGGAGAATGGGATTCTCGCTCAATACACTCCTCCAGGTACCCCACAACACAATGGTGTATCTGAGAGGAGAAATCGGACTTTATTGGATATGGTCCGATCAATGTTGAGTTTTACAGATTTGCCCTATTATTTATGGGGCTACTCTCTCTTAACCGCCGCACATCTTTTGAATAAGATTCCTTCAAAAGCTGTTCCTACGACACCGTATGAGATATGGTTCGGTAGGAAACCGAATCTTAATTATATTAAGGTTTGGGGTTGTCCTGCCTATGTCAGGGTGACTGAGCAAAGTAAGCTTTCGCCTCGAGGGCAAAAGTTTAGGTTTATTGGATATCCTCCGAATACGAGGGGATATCTGTTCTATGATACCGAGCATCGAAATGTATTCGTAGCTCGCTTCGCAAAATTTCTAGAAGTAGAATTTTTGTCAGAAGGTGGTGATCATAGACAGGTTATGCTTGACGAAGTACAACCTGAAAACAATGAACCAACGGAGGAACCTGAAGTTCAAGTAGATGAAGGACCTTCAACACACACACTCCGTAGGTCACAAAGGGTATCTAGACCTCCTGAACGCTTGTATTTGATACAAGAAAAGAGTCTGGATGTTCTCTTAATAGAAGAGACAGATCCTTTCACCTAAGAGAATCGATGTTGGACATCGACTCCGTGAAATGGCAAAGTGCCATGAAATCCGAGTTAGACTCAATGCATGAGAATCAAGTTTGGGACTTGGTTCCGCTTCCAGAGGGAATTGTTCCTATCGGCTGTAAATGGGTTTACAAGAGGAAGCGAGGGCCTGACGGTAAGGTTGAAACTTACAAGGCCCGACTGGTTGCAAAAGGTTACACGCAGCGACCTGGCGTCGACTACGATGAGACTTTTTCACCGGTTGCAATGCTTAAGTCTATTCGGATTTTGCTTTCTATAGCTGCGTATCATGACTACGAGATTTGGCAAATGGATGTCAAAACGGCTTTTCTAAATGGATTTCTTGATGAAGAAATCTATATGGAACAGCCGGAAGGTTTTGCGTCCAGCGAAAACTCGGGCATGGTATGTAAGCTTAAGAAGTCCATTTATGGACTCAAACAAGCTTCACGAAGTTGGAATCTTCGATTCGACGAGATTATTAGATCGTCTGGTTTTCTCAAGAATTCAGAAGAATCCTGTGTGTATCAGAAGGCCAGTGGGAGCATGGTCGTATTTTTAGTCCTGTATGTTGATGACATCCTAATCATTGGGAATGATTTAGGTATGTTACAAGGCGTTAAAGCGTACCTCTGTAAGAATTTCTCCATGAAGGACCTGGGAGAAGCTTCCTATGTTTTAGGGATAAAACTCTATAGAGATAGACAAAGGAAGCTGATTGGGTTATCCCAATCAACGTACATAGATAAGATCTTGGAACGGTATAATTTTGGTAACTGTAAGACAGCAAACATACCGTTCCGACATGGGATTCATCTTTCAAAGAAGATGAGTCCGCAAACAGAAGATGAGAAGGTTAGAATGTCTAACCAACCTTATGCTTCATGTTTGGGCAGCATAATGTATGCCATGTTATGTACAAGGCCTGATATCAGTTTCGCTGTTAGCGTTACTAGCAGATATCAGTCCAACCCGGGTAATGACCATTGGATGGCCATTAAACATATCCTCAAGTATCTTAAAGGTACTAAGGATAAGTTAATAATTTATGGAGGAAACGAACTGCAAGTTAATGGGTATACAGACTCCGATTTCCAATCGGATCCCGATGATAGAAAGTCTACATCTGGATTTGTCTTTACCCTTAACGGAGGCGCAGTTTGTTGGAAGAGTTCCAAACAGGGATCTACAGCGCTGATTCCACCACTGAGGCGGAATACATTGCAGCTTCTGAAGCTGCAAAAGAGGCTGTGTGGATAAAGAATTTTGTCACAGAATTGGGAGTTGTCCCAAGTATCGTGAATGCGATTCCGTTATACTGTGATAATACTGGAGCCATTGCGCAAGCAAAGGAACCAAGGGCGCATCAGAAGTCGAAGCATGTGGAACGCAAGTACCACATCATTCGAGAGATTGTGTCACGAGGGGATATTGTCGTGTGCAAGGTACCGAGTGAAGACAATGTAGCAGACCCTTGACGAAGGCCATACCTCCGAAGTTGTTTGATAAACACGTGGAGTCGATGGGTATTAGATACAATCGTTATTGGCACTAGAGCAAGTGGGAGTTTTTGTTGGGGTTGGTGCTCACAGCGCCAATTCCCGGTTGTATTTCCTTGTAAATACTTCTGTAAAACAATATTATTATGAATAATATATGCAGTTTCTTTAATATAATAAATCTTATAATATGGTAAAGACGTAATGACCTTAGAATGATTAGTCATGATACAGTTGCAAAAGCGTCGCAACGGACATTGACACGTATCATGACGTTGTCATTCTCAGACAGTTCCTGGTCAAGGTTTACACTGCTTGGTCAGCAAAGTAAACCCGTTGAGACCGGTACAAGTCGTATACTGGAATATATGATTCCAATGGTTTCTCAATGAACCATAAGTCTTGGAGACTGGTATAGACCTGTAGGTGTTTATAGCGGATAAACACTGAACGACTCACCGAAGATTCTTAATGGATGGTACACCAGCGTCAATAAGAATCTTCTTGGGTTGAGTAGCACTTGTGATTCTTAGACTTGAGATGCCATAGTGGGCACATGAGACATCCTCTACACTTAGATGGCAGTCACGTCACCGATCTATTTAGATCAGACCTCCGCCTGTTCGTTGGGTGTAGATAGATCCTCAGTGTGTCCTATGTGTGTCAAGATAGGATCCGTCAGTTCTGTGTACCAGAGCATAGGTAGTCCATACAATTAGCAATAAGATAAATCCATGGGCCCGTGGTAAAGTTTAGAAGCTAGTTCTAAACATTCTTATGAGAATTGCTAATAGAATAGTCGACTGGATAATCCCCATAGAGATTTGACGTTTACATCTATATCTCTGGGATAAATCCGGATACCTGTGACGGAGGAATTATACATTTGCCATGACCTCGACCTGTGTGGTTCAGCGAGATTATCCGTGATCGTCATAATCTACGGGTGGATAGATTATGGACACGAAATTTGATTTCGTGACGGAAATACCTGAACCTAGAGAGTCTCCATAATGAAACATACTCGTAGAGCACTAGAGCAACATTAAATAAATAATATTGATTATTTATAAAGTCGTTTAAAGGTTAAACGCAAATACGTGCAAAAGGACCCGATAGTCATTTACGTAATTATTGTGTATTTACATTTAATACTTGATTAATTTAAATACACATTAATTAATAGTCAAAATGAGTTATTTGACTTTTTTCCTAAATGAATATATATTTTTATATTTAATGTAAATATTATAAATATATTTAATATATTTGTATTTGATTAATTAATTAATTATTTAATTGTTAAATGATTAAATTAATTAAAATATAAATATCTTACATTAGGATATTTTTATAAATGACTTTAGTTGCCATAATTGACTTAAATAAATATCTAATAAGGTTATGAAGATATTTATGCAAGTTGATTAAAATATGCAAATGAAATTGAAATTACAATTTTGTGAATTTGTGTGCAAATTTCGGCCAAGGCTCATTTGTTGCACATATAAATTGTTTTTTCATTTTTCATTTCATTAACCTAATACACTTTACCAAAAACAAAAGTCCATTGAAGAAAGACAAAGAAAGAAAGTGAAGGAGAAAAGATAAACCAAAAGAAAAAGCTTGGATTTTGTAAGTTTTTCAACTTGCTTATTAGAAGGAATTTGTTCCTTAGGATCTAAGCTATATCTTGTGAGTTTCTTAAGTTATTCTTTTCTTTATTCTTGTGTTTTTGTTGATGGAAATTTGTTTAAAAGTGTTGAGCATGCATGATGAACAAAAGGTGTAACTAGTGTAGTTATATGTATTCTTTTAAGGTTTATGAAACCATGTTGCTATTCTAGAGTTGTTGACCCACTCTTAAATGACCTAGATTTGATCTTGAGTTGTTTCATTGTGTTGAGACTTGAATTAGATGAAAGATTGATGATTGAAGTAATTGATTTGGTGTAATAAGTCTAATTTGTCCAATTTGTTGAAATTGAGAAATTAGGGTTTATAACCTTTTCTAAATTTGGGGCTTTTGAGATATGTTGAGCATTTGGGTGTGTATATGATGCATGCAAAGTTTCATGTTGATTGGATTTCATTAAGATGAGTTTTGACACATGAAATGACCAAATGGCCAAACCCCCCCAAATGAAGCTCTCGGCCTTGGACAAGGAAATTGGATTTTTTTGTGTCCTATGGTGTTTTGATGTTTTGAGCATGATTAATTCATCCTAGAAATGATTTAGAATCATTCAAAATTGATTGGATCAATTTCGGACCAAAACGGAGAAAATACTATATAAGGGTAATTTGGTAATTTCACTTGAATTTGATTCATTTGAAATTTTATTTCATTATTTGATTATTGGGTAATTAAATAAATATGTTTATTTATTTAATCCAAGAAAAAGTTTTGAAATCGAAAATAACGATTTTCCCGCTTCCGCTGCGTTACCGGATTCACCCGTAATAAAACCCCTTCATTCCTCTGAGCCTCCGACACCGTAATAATAAACAATTAATACTCTTTTCTCTATTAAAATACCATAAGTATAAGACCATAGCCCAAGCTTAATAACGTAACATACATTCAACATCTAACACATTTTTTTTACAATCGCTACCCCATAATCAAAGACTAATACATAACCTTTTTTTTTTTACTTTGACTGGACTCTTTACTCTTTCTGACTTGAACTGGTAGACTCGAAACCCTAGTGACTGCAACAGTATTTGTCCTCCCGAGCTCGTCCTCTGAGAATATCTGCAAAAAAAAAGGAAATTGGGAGTGGAGGGGTTAGATTGATCTATGATCTAAGTGAGTGGACGAAAAACTAAAATACTGATATAAAAACACTTGGTTTCGAAATCACATTTTAGAAGAAAAAAAACTTTATTTAAAACTTTTTTTTTTCTGAAAACCATGTCTAAAATCTCTTCTATAAAGCTTATCTCTCTGAAATCTACTTTCTAAAATCTGATATTTGAAAGCCTTTTCTGGAAATCTGATATGTGAAAACTATTTTTTGAAAATCTGATATCTGGAAATTTGTCTGTATATGAAAAACTTGACGTGTGGAGGCGTTACGTATTGTCGTCCCCTCATACGCCTAACTAGATCTAAGAATGTAAGACTATGACTTTAGGGCATTACGTATCGCCGTCCCCCAAAGCATGCCACTTTTGTCCCTGAAACTGGTAGTCTTGGGGCATTACGTATCGACGTCCCCCAAGCCACTGAACTAGAACTGGGGGTGCGGATCTATGCTACTCTCCAAGCTATGAAACTATGATCTATGGAGATGCCATCCCTAGTCATGAACTGAGATCTGAGGGCTCTATGTATCATCGTCCCTCCAGTCCTCAACATGTGCACATATTCTCTGTCTGTCAATTCCATGTCTGTACAAGTTACATACTGAGGTGGATTTTTGCCCCATGCCTCAAAAACATAAAAGTCATGTTATAGTTTTCAAAATTGTTACAGATATCAAATAGTAGTTACAAAGGAAATCCGAATTAGGCTTAATTCAGCCCCTAATGAGCAAAGCAGACACTGATGATCAGAGTAGACCTTGGTGAGAAGAGTAGACCCTCACGGCAGACCTATGCAGCAGACCCTGAGAAGCAGACCCACGTAGCAGAGCAGACCCTGATAGCAGACCCTGAAGAGCGGAGTCAGACCCTGATGAACGGAGGCAGACCCTGATGGTGATTCAGACCCTGAAGAGAATGCGTATGGCGTCAGATCCGGAAGGCGAGCCTGACTCTGACTCTGAAGAAGGCATCTGCCTCTGACCGACTTTGTGCCTCTGCCTCGAAAACGAGCCTCTGACGTGACGCCTCTTGAGAATTCGGGGTTATTCTGACCCTATGCGGAATTATAAACAATAAGCAGGACAAGTCCTGTTACTGTTACTATGGATAAATTAACAGGCAACCACAATAACAATTAAATAAAATTATGCTGTAAAATATTAAAACAATAGCAGAAATTAAAGCAGCAAAATAAATCAAACCACACAAAATTCAACACAATGATTTTGGTGACGAAGTGGAAAACTCTTCCGAGTAAAAAACCACTCCGGGTATAGGCTATCACCCGAATCCACTATATAGAGAAAAACTTACAGCGATGGTTAAGACCTATGGTGGCAACTCCACCGACTCAAGTACCTCAATACTGTAAGAACTCAAGGAACTCCTCAAGCCCGCGACCCACGGTTTTCTTCAGAACCTCTGAAGTCTCTGAGTAGATTATATCACCAATGACGCCGGAACTCCGACTACCAAACTTCCTCTTAAAGAACTTTAAGGCTTAGGGAATTTGGGTTAAGTTGTGTTGAAGGTTTGTCAAAGAAACATTCACACCATCAATGAAGAAGACAAGAAGATAAGAAGTCTTCAATGGTGGAATCAAAGAGAGTTGAAAGCTTTGAGAGGTTTTGGCTCAAGGGAAATATGCTTCAACTATGGGGAATGTGGCTTAATGTTTGTTTATATAGGTAGGGCAAAGGAAAAGGGTTTCCTAGTCTTATTTTGGCTTAAAAACGTGTCTAAGAAAACCTACTTACGCAAGGACGTTTGAACGCACTTCGAACGCAACTCAAACGCAAAGTTTCTGCCTCAAAACCGTTCGAACGAAAACGAACGCAACTCAAACGCGGAACACGGACTGATTTTCAGGGGTAACTTAAAACGCTTGTAACTTTCTCGTCTCTTGTCCAAATCATGAGTTCTTTATATGTACGCGATCGTCTTCGAGTCGAATTTCCAATGCAACTGACCTCATGTCAATTGGAGCTGTAAATCTTCTGAAATATTCAAAAGAGTAAACAGCGCTTAGAAATCTCTATCTCATGTTGCAAAATACTTGTCCAATTGCTCCGAGATCTTCAAGATTCATTACAACTCAATTGAACTTGTTTTGTTACGGACATTACCAATAAAAATGGAACTAACACCTCTGACTCTGATGAAAGCGTCTGCCTCTGACCGAACCACTTAAGATAATGTTTAAGTCAGAACTGAACCACTGCTTCTTTCTTCCGAGGCTTGTTGATGTCAACAATCTCCTTAAAATAAATTCGTCCCTTACCGAAGGTGCAGTAGAACGTGAGATGTTTGTTTCCCAGGATGCAACGGAAAATAAACGAGCAAGGGCACTACCAAACACGTATCCAACGAACCACTAAAGTGTTTGAACTATTCAAAACCGAAAACAAAGAAAAACCGAGGGAATTTATTTTTCCTTGTGTGTTTTGTTGTTTTTCGTGTTACAAAACGAAAAGCCTTCACTGCCTTTTATAGAAGGAAAATAAACATGCCAATTAAATCTCATAATGGGAGACCTTTCACTTGAAGTAACCCCCAAATTAATTTAATAGAATTAATTAACTGTTATGGAACTTCAAAAGGATTGGAAAAAATAAAGAGACTTGTAAATTGGCCGGGCCGAGCCGAACAATTTGGTCGGCATTCGTGTACGCATAACGCTCGGGTGCACACGAGTCAGGCCTGATCGGATTTTGATTTGCACCCCCATGCTCGCCCACGTAGAGAGAGCCCATATCCTTATAACTCTTACCCATCTACATATGAGCAATCATATATAAACACAACTTTTCTCTATTAGCTTTCCCATGTGGGACAAGCACATTTCTCTTTATTTTCCAACACCAATGTGTGAACTTTGAGCATCAATTTCTCACTCACCCAAGCACCATTTTAAGCATATGAATATACCATTTCGAACTACTACGGAGGAGTATCTGGATCATTCAATAACAACCACTAAACGAAGTGGACCATGCTTGAATTGTGCCTCAAAATGCTTACTCATAAGCATTTTCCAACAATCCCCCACATGAATGAAATTGGTGAAAAACGTCAAATAAAATTATTTTATAAAATATTTTATTTTGACCATAGATAGTTCAACGATTCAACACCTGCATAGGATAGGTAGGCCTCAACCTTTGAACCTTCCTTTGTGAAAATATATCTCATTTACTGGCTGAAGTGGACGCGATCATTGAACTGTACCGCCGTTCATGTAAATGGAAAACATATATCACACAGATGTTTTATCTAACACATATGAGTTCTCATTGTTATGTTCATTTTGGCCATGAATATCTACCTGGTTCTGCAAGAGTTTCTAAGAATTGAGCCCCGAATAATTCCCTTTGAAGCGGCCCAATTCTCTCTTACATAGGTGATTTCTTATTTAAGAGTATCTCGTAATACTCTACTCAGATTCCCGCCGCATAAGAATCATTAAAAGCCTTTACTTAACCTCTATCCATACGAGCATCACTGTTTCATTTCACCATAGGAATGGACCAGAGAGTAACCCCCACAGTGAATCAATTATGTCTTTTACGAGTAGGTTGTCCCATTGAACCTAGATATTGGGATCTTCAGTCAACAATGTTGGGTTTTCCTTCGTAATAAACATTTATCTAATGGGCTTTAGTCTCATTCCCCTCAATGATTTCACAACTAACTCTCTGTTTAACCCTTTGGTTAGCGAATCCGCAATGTTATCTTTTGACTTTACATAGTCAATCGAAATAACTCCAGTAGAAAGTACTTGTCTAACGGTATTGTGTCTACGATGAATATGTTTAAACTTACCATTATACATATTGTTATGTGCCCTTCCAATTGCAGATTGACTATCGCAATGAATGCAAATTGCTGACACTGGCTTAGGCCAACTTGGAATATCCTCTAGAAAATTTCGAAGCCATTCTACTTCTTCAGCACACTTATCTAATGCAATGATTTCTGATTCCATTGTAGATCTGGCTATCACAGTCTGTTTGGAGGATTTCCATGATATAGCTGCACCTGCTAGTGTAAACACATAGCCATTGGTAGACTTTGAGTCTTTCATGTCAGATATCCAATTAGTATCACTGTATCCTTCGACTATAGCTGGATATCTATGATAGTGCAACCCATAATTACGAGTAAAATGTAAGTACCTGAGTACTCTTACTATTGCTTTCCAGTGATCAACCTCTGGATTACTCGTATATCTGCTGAGCGTGTTTACTGTACAGGCTATATCAGGTCTTGTACAACTCGATAAGTACATCAAACTCCCGATAACTCTAGAGTATTCTACTTGAGATATACCATATCCCCTATTATTTGATAGATGTAAACTCACATCTAAAGGAGTTCTAGTCACAACAGAATCATTATTGTTGAATTTACTAAGAATCTTGTCCACATAGTGTGACTGATCAAGAATAAGTCCATCTGGACTTCTCGAGATCTTTATTCCCAGAATGACATCTGATAGACCCATGTCTTTTATGTCAAACTTAGATTTCAGCATATTCTTGGTAGATTTCACCATTTTATCATTACTCCCGATAATCAGTATGTCATCAACGTAGAGACATAAAATGACATAGCCAACTTCTGTCTCTCTGACATAATACACTTATCATATTCATTGATTGTGAAACCATTTGTCAACATGGTGTCGTCAAACTTTTTATACCATTGTTTCGGAGCTTGTTTCAATCCATACAAGGATTTTACTAACTTACATACTTTCTTTTCTTGTCCTGAAGCTATAAAGCCTTCAGGTTGTTCCATGTAGATCTCTTCATCTAAATCTCCATTCAGAAAGGCTGTTTTCACATCCATCTGATGTACCTCAAGATTGCGCAAAGCTGCAATCGCTAGTATCATCCTTATGGAATTTATTTTCGTTACAGGAGAATAAGTATCAAAGTAATCAAGACCTTCACCTTGTCTGTAACCTTTAATTACAAGTCTTGCTTTGTACTTATCAATTGATCCATCTACCTTCATTTTCCTTTTAAAAATCCACTTGGACCCTAAAGGTTTACATCATGGAGGAAGATTCACTAACTCCCAAGTGTGATTTTGTAAGATGGATTCAATTTCACTATTGATGGAATCTTTTCACAAAGCAGCATCAACTGACCTTACAGCTTCGTTATAGCTTTGAGGATCATTCTCTAGCAAAAATGTCAGAAAATCTGGACCAAATGATTTTTCTGTTCTAGCTCTTTTGCTATGTCTTGGTTCAAGTTCAACAACTTGTTGATCCTCTGGAAAATTTATGTGTTCTTGGTCTGACTATCTTCAATGATAGTCTCATGTGCCCGTTTGTGCACATTTGAATTCGAATTAGTTTTACAGGGTAAAAAGTATTCGAAAAAGATGCATTCCTGGACTCTATTATCGTATTCTTGTGAATATCTGGTACATTAGACTCGTGCACAAGAAATCGATAAGCATTACTGTTATATGCATATCCTATGAAAACACAATCAATAATTTTGGTCCTATCTTCACCTTCTTAGGTGGAGGAATGACTTCCTTGGCAAGACACCCCCACATTCGTAGGAATTAATAGGAAGGTACTCTTCTTTTCTACATCTCATACGGAGTTTTTCCCTGCTTCTTTCCGTGGTACCTTATTTAAAAGGTAATTAGCTGATAAAATAGCTTATCCCCACATATTCTGATGTAAGCCAGAGCTGATTAACACAGCGTTCATCATCTCTTTCAAGGTACGATTCTTCCCAGAACGAAAATAATTGCGGAGTAGTCGTGGTAGGTTCAAGGATCTTACGCGGCGGAGCGAACTCTTCTATCGTGTTGCATTTCCTCTGGCGGCGTAGCTACAGCTGCACAGAAAGCGGGTGTGTTTGCTACGTCTTTGTCCTCAACTGGTCTGATAAGTTCTGCAATCCCATTGGATTGAGGTGAATAAGGAGTTGTGGTTTGATGTATGATTTCATTTTGTTCACATAGTGATTCAAAAGGAAAAACATACTCACCACCACGATCACTTCTTAACTCCTTAATTCTTTTATTCAGTTGGTTCTCAACTTCATTCTTATAGAGAAAAAATTTCTCTATAGCTTCGTCCTTGCTTTTCATCAAATACACATAGAAAAATATTATGCAATCATCAATAAAGGTAATAAAATATTTATTACCGTCTCTCGATTGTATTGAATTAAAATCACATACATCAGTATGAATTAGATCAAGTGGTTCAGAGTTTCTTTCAATACCATGAAAAGATGATCTAGTTAGTTTTGCCTCAACACAAGTATCACACTTATGTCTGTTATCAATTTTAAAATTGGGAATGTGATTCATGTTAATTAATTTCTGCAATGAATGAAAATTAGCATATCTTAATATACCATGCCATATATTAGAGTACTCAAAAATATAAGCAGAAGAAATAGCTTTATTGATATTTTTGGGTTTAATAACAATTACATTGAGCTTAAAGAGCCCATCAGTTACATACCATTTTCCCACATACATCTCATTTTTAGTCAAAACTACTTTATCATACTCGAACACCATCCGGAATCCATGCTTATTCAGAAGCGATCCAGACACAAGATTCTTCCGTATTTTTGGTACATACAGAATATTGTTCAAAGTCAACTCTTTCCCAGAGGTCATCTTCAGAATCACCTTTCCTAGACCTCCAATCTCAAATGTTGCTGAATTTCCCATGTAAATTTTTTCCCCATTACCAACAGGCTCAAATGAAGAAAACATGCTCTTGTCCGAGCACACATGTCGAGTGGCACCAGTGTCAATCCACCACTCTCTTGGGTTAGAACCCACCAGATTCACCTCAGAAACCACATCATAAAGGTTAATGTCTGAAACATCTTGAGTCATGTTTTCCAACATATCAGCCTCTTGTTTCTTTTTCTTCTTCGGCAGTCTGCACTCAGAAGACTTGTGACCCATTTTGTCACAGTTGAAGCATCTTCCTTGAAATTTGGATTTATTGGAAACTCCTCATTTAGGGCCCATCTTTGACCCTTTGTTCTTGAGGTTCTTGTTCTTATGGCCATGTTCAACAACATTTGCCTTGGCCTCATAAGATATTCCTCTCTTGTCAGATACTCGGTTATCTTCCTCAATTCTGAGCTTAAGAACCAAGTCTTCAATGCTCATTTCTTTTCGCTTATGCTTTAGATAATTCTTGAAATCTTTCCAACCATGTGGTAGTTTCTCAATTATCGAAGCTGTTTGGAAGGTTTCACTTAAAACCATCTCCTCAGCATGAATTTCTGCTACAATAATCTGCAGTTCTTATACTTGGCTTAACATAGTTTTGGAATCAACCATCTTAAAAATCTAGGAATCGGCCTATGATAAATTTCTTAGTACCGGCATCCTCAGTTTTATATTTTCGATCTAAAGATTCCCAAAGCCCTTTTGTTGTTTTCATTCCGGCGCACACACTGTACAAGGAATCACTTAGCCCATTCAGCACATAATTCCAATATAGGAATCCAAAATATTTCCAAGCATCGATCACACTGATCACTTGGATATCAATCTCACCATCTTTGGGTACAAGAGAATCTTCCTTTAGGAACCTCGCAAGGTTCAACATGGTCAGGTAAATGAACATCTTCTGTTGCCACCTTTTGAAATTATGATTAGTGAATTTTCTAGGTTTTTCCGCAGCAGGATTGACATTGCTCACATGTCCAACAGGTTGTCTAGCCATAGAGGCAGCAACATCTTGGCCAGCCACAGCGGCTGCCATATTAAGCCCAGAGGCTGAAGCAAATTGTCAGCCGAAGAGGCTGCCACTGCACTTTGGTCAACCACAAGGGCGCCACAACATTCTGGTTAGCCAAAGAGGCTGCCACATTCGGATCAACTGTGTTTGGACTATTTTTCATATCCACATAACCGATTTATTTTAAGACTGTTACAAATATCAAATTGTAGTTACAAAGGAAATCCGAATTAGGTTTAATCTCAGCCCCTGATGAGCAAAGCAGACCCTGATGATCAGAGCAGACCTTGGTTAACAGAGCAGACCCTCACGGTAGACCCACGCAGCAGACCCTGAGAAGCAGACCCACGCAGCAGAGTAGACCCTGATAGCAGACCCACACAGTAGACCCTGAAGAGCAGAGTCAGACCTTGACGAGGCGATTCAGACCCTGATGGCAATTCAGACCTAGAAGCGAAGGCGTATGGCGTCAGACCCGGAAGGCGAGCCTGACTCTGAATTTGAAGAAGGCGTCTGCCTCTAACCGACTTTGTGCCTCTGCCTCGAAAGCGAGCCTCTGACGCGATGCCCTTGACTCTGATGAAAGCGCCTGCCTCTGACCGAACCACTGAAGATAAAGTTTAAGTCACAACCGAACCACTGCTTCTTTCTTCTGAGGCTTGTTGATGTCAACAATCTCCTTAAAATAAATTTGTCCCCTACTGAAGGTGCAGTAGACCGTGAGACATTTGTTTCCCATGATGCAACGGAAAATGAACGAGAAAGGGCACCACCAAACTCGTATCCAACGAACCACTAAAGTGTTTGAACTCTTCCAAAACCGAAAACAAAGAAAAACCGAGGGATTTTTTTTTCCTTGTGTGTTTTGTGTTTTTCGTGTTACAAAACGAAAAGCCCTCACTGCCTTTTATAGAAGGAAAATAAACAAGCCAATTAAAATCATAATGAGAGACCTTTCACTTGAAGTAACCCCCAAATTAATTTAATAGAATTAAATTAACTGTTATGGAACTTCAAAAGGCTTGGAAAAAACAAAGAGACTCGAAAAAATTGGCTGGGCCGGGCTCGTATAATTTGGTCCGGCATTCGTGTACGCAGGGGACGTGCGGGTGCACACGAGTCAGGCCTGATCGGATTTTGATTTGCACCCCTCGCGCGCGCACGTAGAGAGAGCCTCTATCTTTATAACTCTTACCCATCTACATATGAGCAATCATATATAAACACAACTTCTCTCTATTAGCTTTCCCATGTGGGACAAACATATTTCTCTTTATTTTCCAACACCAATAGATGAACTTTGAGCAACAATTTATCATTCACCTAAGCACCATTTTAAGCATATGAATATACCATTTAGAACTACTCACGGAGGAGTATCTGAATCATTCAATAACAACCACTAACACGAAGTGGACCATGCTTGAAATTGTGCCTCAAAATGCTTACTCATAAGCATTTTCCAACAAAAATTGTATAAAAACATTACATTTAACATGAAACTGAAATCCAATATGGCTAATGTCCTATGTGTGGGAAAAGTAAGTTTCAATTCATAAAGAATAATAAGTAAATCAATAAGAAAAATCAATTTGAAAAGAGAAGTGTCCACTTACTGTTTTGGAGTTTCGATAGTCTTTCCTCACTTCACTGGCGAAACTTGTGGTTCCTGCGAAGATCTATCATCGAAAGTTTTGATTAGAAATGGACTAAGAATATATATATTGGAATCAAGTTAAGTTTGCCTATTCAAGTAAGAGATATCACTCTGAGGTATATCGTACACATGACATGATGTAATATATACCTACGAGTTGATACAAGACTCTTAGGGTAGCCTCTAACGTATTCGGGTAAAACTATGATGGCTTAAAATTGATTTGGGACATTTTTTACCGCGCATCGTGATGCAAGATAGTGCGCGTCGCGACGTAATTCGTCCAGAGACGTGCCCAAATTTTTGCCGTGCGCGACGCGACTTACACCAGAAGCGTTTCTGGGAAATTTCCCAGATCGCGTCGCGACGCGGGGCTTTCTACGTCACGACACAATGCCAAATTCTGGCCTAAACCTTTATTATATCCAACGTAACATCCATACTTAGGCTTATTTCTAAAATCTAACAAATTGGGGATTTCCAACAACCATTTATTTCTCCTCACTAAACCTATATAACCATCAATTACTACAGCTCAACAATATCATCAATCAATAAATTAACAAAATTCAAATATCCAAAACTTGGGTTGGAGTTCCTTTCCTTCTTCATGCTTGGTTCTCTACATCCTTTAAGCTTTATGGATGCAAACCTTCTTTTTGCTTCTCCTTTTCTTTCTTTCTTTTTCTCTTCTTTCCCTTTTCTTTTTCTTTTTCTTCCCTTCTTATTCTCATTCTCTTCTTTTTCTCTCCAACATTTTCTTCTTTTTTTCCCCTTTTTCTAATTTTGAGATTAGTGAATAGTATTCTTTTTATATAGTAAGGGTTACATGATATTTGAAAAGTTGGAGAAGAGTGTGAAATTGTGTAGGAAGTTTGAGATTCTTCCAATAAGTTTGAAATTACTATTCATCCAAATGTTTGACTTGCGTTTTCTGCTTACTTTTGATTCGAATTTGGAAAAATATACAACGCGGAAGTTGTAGATCTCAATCTCATATTTCGGACGATATAAAATTCATAAAAATTGGAGTTTGTATGAGAAAGTTACGACCCAAATACCACGAGCTGTCCGTAGTGGAACTTCGTAAAATTTCGCATTGAAGTTTCGAAGAAACTTACCGTTTATCCCTAAAGTCGTTTCATCATGAATGTATATATGCTCAAACACAATTTCTATTTCGTAACACTCATTTCATGATGTAGTAATAGTCGGGATTTCCGATCGTTACAGTGCACCACGTAGCACTTTGGAAAGAATCTGTCTTATTGGAAGTAGGATCAATGCTAATTAATCACGATTACAAGGCATCATTAATATTTAAAACTTTTGGCTTTTCTTCTGAATATGATTCCATTTTATGAACTATAAAAGATAAATACCCATTATATCCTTATATTTTATAAAATATTTCAACACCTCCCTCTCACTTAAATATTAACATATGTTTATAGATTTTATCCTTATTCAATTTAAATAATTAACATTTATTACAAACCTATAAAATAAAAAACTGTGAATTATATAATTTTTTTTTTAAAAAAAAATAAATTAAATTTCTAAGTGATTTAAATATATTAACATTCTATTATATATCGGAATTGTTAACTTTTTATTTCTCAAATATTTTTTTTTTATATATTTATATACAATCATCACTAAATTTTAGTAAAAAAACTATGAACCATTGTGTAATTAAATCAGGAAATTATAATTCCAATAATAAAAAATATGTGAAGCATTTCTTCTAATTAAATTAGAAAATTTAAAAAATAACAATTATTTATATTAATATCAATTATTTTCCCGCTCATATAAAATATAATTTACATGATTAACAATTACAATATTAATTTGAATAATAAAAATAAAATAAATTTTTTTATCATTAACCCTTCTTAACTTAAAAAATAATTTTGACTTTATTATAAAGAAAGTTTTTATCAGTTATCCAAATTTATAAAAGGGTACAATTATCAAATTTTTGAAGTAATGGTATTTTAGGATATTTTTCAAATATAGGAATGTAATGGGAACTTGAAGCAAAATATAGGGATATATTTTAAAAAAATATAGGGAAATATAAAAAATAATATTAATAATAATTAAACTTGTTGATGGTGACTTCAGTCCCGAGGAATTCAAAAATCCCGAAGAATGAATAACCGGGTTGCACTTGCCAGATGGTCCGAGATCCCTATGAGGATGAGAGATCAGATGAATGGCCCGAGCCCAAGGTAAAGAAAGGCACCGAGGACAATATTACCTTATAAGACCCGAGTTGATATACTGACCTGACCTGACAACATGATATTAGATTCTACACTCATTGGCTTATGTGACGACCGACCCGAGTTCGTCATATGATATGTTTTATGTTTGTGACAATGGGATGAGATTTTGAGTGAGCTAACTGAGGCACAGTCACATACACTCGAAGAAACTTTATTAGAAACAATAAAATATAAGAAGGTGGCAACATATGAAGTTCATGAGCCTTCAAACGGTTATTAATAATGTTCAGGAATTGTAAAGAAAATGTGAGGGAAGTGAGGAAATCTCTCTCGACCCGACCTGTTAAAGAAAAGAAGAAAAGGATCTAGCACCAATCATCTCGTCATGCCGACTCAGTGACCTAGTCGGGGTTGTTGTATCTTGTGCTTATGCATGGATGATGTAAGCCATATATGAGAGTTTGAGCCTCTAGAAGGCTGATGCAATGGGAGCAGCGCAGAGGATTATCTTCTGATACATGGAACAAAGTGAGAGTGGTTGAATTGTAGGCTATCACGTGGGAAGAATATGTAATAGTAGTAGAGTGCTGAGTTGCAAAGCTAGCAGGACGTGTAACAGCAGAAAAGTGGCAGAGTTGCAAGCCTAACCAAACGTTTAATAGCGGATAATAATAATAATAATACGTGGCTGACGTCATGAGTTGATGTGACAATAATTTTATTGGTGTAGTAAAGGATTCACAAGTCCATATAAAGGGACGTTGTATATAATGGGCGATAAGGACAAGAAGACGTGGCTGACGTCATGGGTTGGTGTAATGGTAAATTTATAGGTGTAACAGAAGATTCATGGGCCTAATAAAAGGAGTTGATGATTCAGTTTTGAGGGGGTTGGTTCCTTTGGGTTAGTATTTTTTTTATTTGATTACTTGTAAAAGAGAGCTTTAAAAGTTTAGTGTATAGAGAGAGATAACATGTCGGTTTAACCCGAACTTATAATAAAAACTTTCAATTATTTGGTCCCATGGAGGTAGGTTGCAGCCATTCTTTTCCGAACTACGTTAATCCTTTGTTTTCTATGTGATTTCTTACTTATTTGCCAAGTTTGTTTTTGATTCCCAAATAACTAAATAAATTCATTTTTTGGAGGAAGTTTATTCGATGAATAGATTTTTCTACCCCTGAAATGAAAAACAACCGTCAATAAAACTAAAAAAAAAAAACTTATTGCCCTAAATCCTCTCAAAGTTTGTCAAATCCTGCAAATTAGGTTAATATTTTTATATTTTTTTTTGGTTGCCAAAGAGAGTTTTACCAATCAGATCAGACTGTGGACAAGTGTAGTTTGTGGCATGTGAAAATAGACAAGCAAATTAGGACAAATATACTTTAGTTTTTTTTCTTTATTCATAAATACACACACACAACCAATATATATATATAAGCAAAGAAGTATGATTAGGAGCAATCAAGTTCATTAAATTTGCTTGCAAGATGGCCTCCTCTTTAGCAGCTGGTTTTTGTAGCTTTTACAATTCATATCCCAAGAAGCAGAAGAAAAAGCAACTCAAGTTTCCCCAAGTGATATCATCATCTCAAAGCTTCAAAGATGAAGGTACGTATATGTTTGTACATATATGGCTTCTTCTTCTTCTTCTTTTTTAGTTATAATCTAACTAATTCCCATCCAGGGTTTGAATCCCGGATTTTTTTATTTCCACTGAAGAGATTTTAGCACATACGGAGAGAGTTTAGATAGAAAAGGAAGAAGATATATATTTTTGAATTGATTAGGGCTTTTGTGTTTGTTTCTGAAATACAGGGAATAAGAGAGCAGATATTGTGGATGCAAACATGAGTACATTAAGAAAGAGAATAGAGGAAATGAAGAAGAAGAAGAAGAAGAAGGAGATGATGATGAAGATGTCGAATAACAACAACTTCAGTTGCTGCAGACTAGAAAATGGTATTGGCTGGAATTATAAACCTGGTTACGATCATAATCATAAGAGATCCAATTTATTGTACGGATCCATACAGATTTTGAGTTTTGTTGGTGGTGCTGTTGCCTTTGTTTTTCTCACTTCCTCTCTCTGCATCTTCCTCGTCTCCTTTTTTATTCATTTCAGCTGCTCAACTAATTATTAGTTAATTTATTAATTAGGTCTCTGCAATATTTTTCTGATTTATATATATATATATATATATAATATTATTATCTGGTATACATAGTTGATGATTTTGTGGCAGCAAGCATCTTCATTAAATAATTTCAATCAAATGAAATATGTTGATTGCTTGTAGCTTTGGAAAAACAAAATTAATTCTAGATATTTTTTTTTTTTTTGGAGTTTGGTGAGATACGCGGTAAATAACTAGAGTATAAGTTAACTTATAAACTCATCAAACTTTATATCAACCGATGTATTAGAGTTGACAAATAAACCAAACTTAGAAAAAGTTTAGCCTCGATTCAAATATCGTTTATTAATATTTTAAAAATATAACAATTACACTATGGTTGGATTTTTCCAAAACTTGAAACATATACCAACTTAGGGCACAAGATCTAAAGCATGCATGGGGAACTCGATAGGTGGAAAAATTACTACTGTGGAAGCTACCGCAGTTCAAGTCCTATTAGTGTAATACGATCCAATTTTTTTGAAAAAAAATTACTTGTGCCTACAACAACAAACTCGTTATGTATCTAGATGGTCAAAGGGGAAAATTAAAAAAAAATGACATGAATTTATATTCAGTAACGGTTAGATTGTATTAAAAAAATTTAGCACAAATCACTCAATATTGGATTAAAATTCATAGCTATGATGGGATTAACAAGATAAAAGAGTTAATTATGTCCTTTTTTTATTTTTTATTTATTAATGATTTAATTATTTAATTTATTTCTAGACGTCCTAAATATTCTTTAATATTATTATTTTATTTTATTTTTGTCTAGGAAATTTGACATATGATTAAAAGTAAAATTAGACCTAAAAGCAAAAGCAATGAAAATGATCATCTCAAACTCCCCAACAGCTTTAAGTTTCTGAGCTTTTTGCATTTTAATTACTTACGAGATCACGCAACTAAGCTTCGACTTCAATATTTCATAATCTAGCACTCGTGTGTAATACATAAATTATTTCAATATTGATAATTAATGAATTAATTCTAGCTTTATCAGGATTAAAAAAAAATGTAATTTCAATAGACCCTATCTAAAGATGTAATGTCAGTAAATTAAATATGTAATGCCAAATTCGAGAATAAACTACTTATCATTACTGTAATTTTGTGGTTCAAAATTTTCCCTCTATTGTTTCCCTCAACAAATTTAATTATCCTTCATTTTTCATAATGATGATGATGTGATATTATATATAATATTAATAGAAAAGAGATAATCAATCAATATTATTAGAGGAAAAAAGATAAATTTCATATGAAAAATCTTAATTGTGGTGTCGTTTGAAAATTGAAACCACTATTATTTATGTGGCTCAGTATTTGAACAGTACAATAATAGATACCAAGCATGTCGGGTATGGAGAAAAAGAATTTGAACTATTTAAATCTATTAAATAAAGTTTTGACAGTCTCCTTTTCTCATAATGTTTTCAAAAAAAAAATCTGTAAGGGACGTGATTTGATGGTATACGATTTATGATCTCATTTTGACGTTTTGAGTTCAAATTCAGAGAATGCGTTTCTTGTAAGAGTTTGTGACTGCTGGGGGATTTACCTGCTCCGCTTAAGTCCGGAAACGGTGATTTGACGGCAGGATTTCTAACAATTCCAAATAATAATAATAATAATAATAATGTTTCAAAAGAAAAGAACATGGAAAGATATGCATCTATACACACTAGACAGCACGAAATTGTGATGATTCTGTACAATTACAAATTAGTCCACATGTCGCTTAATCACAGTTTCTTTATTAGATTAAAGGATTGGAAAGTAATTGAATTACACATGTAACATGACGAATATAAAGATATAATGGGAATATTATAGATTATTAATCTAATTGCACTTTAATTAAATTTCCATGAGGCAGATGGACAAGTGTATCAATTACAAGTTACTTTTTTAGTTATGTAGTTAGGCAGATAAAGTTTGAGGATTATAAATTAATAATAATAATAATAATAATTTAAAGGATCTTCAATCATGCAGCCAAGTAGCTGTAGTAGAATCCAAATAGATAAGAAAAATATTATTTGTTTAAAATTTGATATAAATTAATAATATATTATTTATTCAGAGATGATTTAATTAATATCTTCTAAAACTTGATATACTCAAGTATAAACATATACAAAAATTAGCATAAATTAGATTTGAACCATGCTCACATAAATTAAGAGGTGATATAAATTTCACGTTATCGAGTCCAGTCTTATAAATCAATAAAATTTAAATGAAAAAAAAATACACAATATTTTGGTTTTATAGTTTTTTCATTATTATTATTTTCCTTGAATCGATAAAAATCATTTTGGGAGTGGTACAAAAAATCTGAGAGTTGAACATCTAGGAGCATGTTACCTGTTCACCACAGCCCGGGCCTGGGAGGATTTGCCACATCTGACTTCACCTTCTTGCAAACACCCAGAATTTTACAAAATATTTTCAGAAGATATTTAGATTACAAAATGAGACGATGTTGGAAAATAAGAATTTAAGTGTTGAAATATAGCTCAGAATAATTTTTAATGGAGACTCATTGCATGGAAATCGAGAAATTTGGAATAACCGTTTATGCAATTTGCGTATATTATTTTTACTGAAAATGTTTATTGTTTCAGCTATAAAAATAGCAAACAAATTCCGATTGGGATGATTCCTGAACCATCAAACTCGTTTTTCCGATACGAATAATTTTCATGTTGAATACTTTTTGAAATTTTGAGCAAAAAGACTTCAATTTTTGCTGAAAACCGAATCAGCCAATATTAAGGCCCAAGTTGTAATTTCGCGCAGGGACCTTTTTGAAATTATCATGAAATTTGTTATTAAAGCCAGAATTTCCAGTTAATTGAAAATGAGCCCCAAAACTCCATCCCTTAGCCACATTAACCCGAAGAGAGAAAATGAGAGAGGGAAAGAGTTGGCGTCGGCGGACGGCCCTTTGGCAGTCGACGGTGGCACGCGCCGACGCCATCTTAAACGTCTGATCATGGCGCATCTCATGGTGGCTGGCTACTGTTTTTTTGAAGGTGAACGGGAGGAAAAAGACACACGAGTGTGGGTTTTCCGATCCCCGCTCGTCGTTTCATTTCACGGCTCGAGCCACCCACCCAAATCAAAAGTCCTCAGAGAGTACTACAAGATGGGATGGTTTTTTCCAATCCGTTCGCGGTTGCATGAGAATCGAGAGAGAACGTGATGGTGAATAGTAACCTTCAAATGAATAGTAGCTTCGATTAAAATTTCGTCGATTCCAGCACGTTCGTGGGATGGTTGGGAGTCCGTAAATGCCCTCGAAATCTCGATTTGACTAGGATTGGAAGTGTTCACGAAATGAGGTAAGTATTTCATGCGATGAGTACTTGACATATCGGTTATTGTTTGTTTCAATAAAATACGTGTGTGTATCTATATATATATACATATATATTTAGTTTTTGTTGTTCCATAATTTTACAAGTTATTTGTCAATGGATGGAGATTTGATACGTGTATGTGATGGGCCTAATATGTGCTAGATAAGCTTGCGACATCGATGTTTTTCAAAGTATGAATTCATGTATGTTTCCTTAAATGAATTTCAAGGTAAAAACATTAAATGATTTCGTTGTTAGAAAGTTTTATACTTGCTATAAAATAATGGATCGATTATTAATTATATTGAGATAATGAGTTTGTAACGTATGAGAAAGTTATCGTGAGTTTTGAAATACATGGACATGTGCTTTAGAAATGTCTTTTTACGCTAGTATGCAATTCGTGTACGTATACGTGGCAGATTATTTTCCGTGAGACGAGGTCTTATGTTGTCAGTTTTACTACTCCGGATACCAGTTATTGCCGTGGGGATGTGGGTGCCCCATGTTGCCAGCTTTGTCGTACTGTCACGAGGGTTGTATGTTATGATACACTCATGTACATATATGTGCCAAATTATTTGTCATAAGATGTGGTTTGATGTTATCAGTTTTGCTCTGGATGTCAATTATTGCCGTGATGTACCTCATATTGCCAGTTTTGCCGTATTGTCACAAAGAATGTATACAGATGAATTAAAAATTATATTTTATGTAGATATATCAATGTATGTGGGGCTACCGCCGACGAGATGTTGGGAGAAGACGTCCCAATTCTGATAGCTGTATATGTATTCTCAGAATATATTAGCTTTTCATGATTTAAGAATTATGTATCATGATTTACAGTTACGTTTTATGATTTATGATTTATGTTTATAATGTGTGTGGAGGGTTTGATTGATGAGTTAGTAATGTCTAATAGTAGTGTTATTTAGAGAATTCGTTTGGACGGTATTCATCTAATCCCTATTCTAAAATAGATAATGAGTCACGTACGAGCATTGCATGTGTAAGCCATTGCCTATATATATATATATATATGGTTATGTGTTCTTTGATGTATCAAATGTTATGTATATTTCACTATTGGTTACACGATGATTGTATATATGTATGTATGATTGTATATGTGTATATGATAAAAACCGTGGTATTTCTAGATTGTTTATGTTTATGCGAAATGAATGATCTGATAACCAAGATGAGTAAAATATATTATAAATTATGTTTGCTAAGTTCGTGAGTGTATGTATGTATATTTGGGTAAAAGACCGAAGGTGTTTTTAGGTTTCTGGTATCGGAAACGTCTCCAGGTAAGACTTCTGAAAATTTATACTTGTGTGACTGTAAGAGAAGTGAGCTATGATTTCTGAACTAATACGTGTGAATACGTGTACTCATGTAGGGCACGAATGTTAAACAATCGTAAGGTTATTGGAATGAAATAAAGATTATTTAATTTACCGATTTGATGATATTTTGAATATGCTTATTCGTGATAAAGTATAAAATTGTAACTTCATGTTTCAGATGATTGAAATAGATTCGGTTTTGAATGACGAACTCTGTTGTTATTCGAATTTATGTTTTGTATGCTTTGAGTGTTTGGTCTTTAGATTCATATGTGTGTGTGTGTGTGAGAGAGAGAGAGGGGATTTGACATGTGTAAAGAATAGGAGATAATGCAAAGTTGATAATTTTGAAAGCGTAACAAAATGATAATTCTGAAAAGCTTGTGATATATGACATGATATGCTTGACTTGTATGTTTATTTGTAGTACGAGCGTAATTACTTACTGAGTTTTATAACTCACACCAAATCAGTTTACCAGTTTTGCTGGTTAGCTACCAGGTCGGTCAGCCACTTCAGTTTTTTGAGTCATGCTCGAGACGCCGAGTTACCCAAGTTGCAGTCACCCTCTCTAATGTCATGGGAAATATCGTAGAGGTTTAGAGTTCATGTAAATAAAAGTTTTGATTTATATGTGATGTTATGGGTACAGAGCCTTTAAATGTTAATTATAAGCTTGATGTGTCTTGTGTATGGACCCGAGATCCTTTTGCATATTGATATGCTTATTACAAGTTTGTTTTGATGCTGAACTGTGTTACAGATTGTCCAGTTTTAGTATACATCATGTCCGTTTTTCAATAAATATGGAAGCTCATGGAGATAAGTTAATCATGTCTCATGTCGATAGCATCCTGACTCAAGCGGTGTGTTACATTTCTCCTGCCCTTTCCGCCTCGGATGCCTACTAAAATTCTCAATATCACGAGTTGACGAAATGTCATAAGCAATCATTGGATCTTTGAGGTGCAAACTCAGTCGACTTTTATTCCACACGACCATTTTGTTCATGCTGAGGCTGTGTACAAGATACACACAGAGGCTTTTATTACATTTTATAGACAGTGTCATTCCTAACTAGGAGTTGTATATGCACAGGAAAGCAGGGAAGCTGATCCTACACCTTAGCCCTAGCGGGATAGAAACTACAAGTACTGTAACTAAATGTTGAAGTCAAAGAGTCTTGACATATAAACATAGTACCAATGGCATAGGTTTGTTAGCATTCACAGGTCCATGTCATCAAATATTTCTCCATGTTCCTCGTAAGTCTCGTCATTGATTAGGAATCCCTCAGCCACCAAATTACTGAAGAAAAATCAATTATGAGACCAATAAGTATGCTTGACATTTTTAGTGAAACTGTAATATTTACGGAGATAAAAACATTTTCATTCACCTTAAGCAAGAAAACCGGAAACTCACGACACGCTTTAGTTTTCTGTTATAGAAGAAGAAATTGAAGGACCATCTAAAAAAGAGGGGGGAAAAGGACAGGTTAAAAAGCAGCTATGTAATATTTATGTGATGTATGACAATAATGCAAAAAACTTACATTGCCCCTTTCTCAAGAAATGGGTCTGAGTCAGAATCCGGATTGTAACTGTAAATTTCGCATTCAGGTAACTTCACAACCTGCAACGCCAGATATCAGAAAAAAACCATCTCTGGGAACAACTTTCATTCAGTTTCTCGCAGTAAAGCTCACCTCATCCAAAGCCTTGTATAATGTTTCCATCAGGGAACCGCCTCCATATGTCTCACTCCATTCCTGCAGAATTGTACAAAGGAAGAGACAATAATGGAAAGCTCAAAGAGGTATGTATCATAAAAATGAAACTGTTTATTGGCCCATTAAAATTGAATATTTTGCAGCAAATCAAACCCCAACACATCATGACAGACTCATACATGAAGGCCGGAATCAAAGAGTAACTACTATTTCAATTCATAGAATTACAAGTAAATGAAACCAAACATCATTCCATTTAGATAGAGTGCAGATGATAAAGCCTCAAAGTGAGACCTTTACAGATAAAAAAGACATGAAAGCGAGAGGAAGAATGGCAGGATAAAGAGTATAGCTGCAGCAAATGTAATTCATATCATGCGAGGAAATGCAATATTTTTCTCCCACATGCATCTGCCCCTTGAGTCTTGGTCCTTCTAATTATTAAAAAAAAAGGTGTACCTATATAGCTGGGAAAAGTTAATTTAGACAACCAAAAAGATAATTGTAGTAATACTAATACCTTTGAAGCTTCAAACATGTAGGTCTCAAAGATCTGCTTAAATGTGTTCCAGCTTTCCTCTGTGAAGAACTGGTGTGCTTTCACAGCACTAGAAACAACAAAAACGCAAAGAATAGTACAATATAAGGAAATCACAATATTACCCACATACATTAGTACATGAGCATATTCAATTCATAATATAATATGAGTAGAATATTTAGAACCAGACACAATCCAACACAAAGGGCCAGAATCAGATTTGGGAAATGGAGAGACTTGAACTCTCAGCTTCTAGAGCAACAGTTTTATAAACTGTCTGTCAACCTTTTGACAACACTCCCACTGCAGTTAAAAGAGGATTACATAGTGGGTTGCCATGTCGCCCAATAAGCTGACAGTGGCATTACCCATAATCCTCCTTTTAAGCTCTCTACGAACAAAAATAATAATGAAAAAATAAAAATTACTTTTGCTATGTTAGCCTACAAGAGATACCTGAAGTCATAATCCGGATACATGTGATACAGTGTAAGAATCAGGTAGATCAGTGCCTTCCGGCTGGAATTAGCATAAAGAGAAATCAGTCAATATACATACAGACAATCCATAGTTTATAAACCTATCTTGACAACATGCACCACCTGGATCTGCTCAAAAGGAAATCAGGTGGTGAGGAGGAGTCGGTGTCTGATGATTTCCCAAGATAATCGAGGATCTGAAGTGAAAGGAACAGTCCAGAAACAAAATATGAAAAAGGCAATATACAAAGTATTAAAACTCAAACATTTAAAATAGAAAAAATAGTTGGAACAAAGAACAATTTTAATGTAATATCTTCTTTTTCTCTTTTATGATAATTATGCGATATACTCTCCACATACTTTCAAGCTGAAGCAATAAGCAAAATGAGTTAATGACATTAGGTTGAAGGGTGGAAAGAGGGCTATTATTGGGTTCTCGTACTCCTGCTATAGCAACTAAACTTGGACGAGATAATAGATATGCAAACCAAAAACAAAAAATCAAGGTTCGAAAACTTGATATGCAGTGCGAGGTGATTTTCCTTTTGAGGCGAGGCGGATACCCTCGAGGCGGTGGAGGCGGAAGCCTCAATCCAAGCACCGAAAAAAATTAAAATATAAAATAAAAGCATCAAATGTTGTAATTATTTTTATAATCATGTAATGGTTGATGAAGGAATTACTCGTTCAATTTTAGAGGATATTACTTTGTAACAAGATGCTGAAAAAGATATACACTTGATGAGTTTCTTCGGAAAAAATCAATTTGCAGAATCTAATTGAATTTTTTCAATTATATTAAATTATTAAGAAAAAAACAATTTTATTAAGAGGTCCATAATTTTGAATATTTTAAGGAGTATTGAACTTTATTTCAATTGATTTGAATAATAAATTATTGGTTTGAACTTTTGTAAAAAAATAATAATCTAATTAAGAATTTATTTCACACAAATTTTAATAACAAAATAACATTTTTCATAAAAGAGTCAAATGTGCATGGAACGTTGTCATTGTGAGAAAGGGTGTTTTGGTCAAATGAAAGGTAAAATTCACAGATCTGAAAGTTACTTCCTCGTTCTTTTCATCAGCCGTCAAACGAAAAGGGCCGTTTTCATCAACTGTCAAACGAAAATGAAAAGGGGCGTTTGCTTTTGCTTGTTGTTCCATCGACAACTTGATTTTACTTGTTGGAGTCGGGGCGCCGCACATTGTGCCTCATGCCGATGAGGCGGGAAAAGACCATTCGGGCCGCCTTGAGGCAGCCACCTCAGTCCGAATTTTTAAACCATGCAAAAAATAATAATGGGAGAATACAGTGGAGCAATATAAAACAGAAAAGTAATTAACATATGTTTTAAAACATAGGCATAATTACTCTCTTGGTTTACGGTACCTCATGCTCCAAGCTGAGAGACAGTCTTTTATCAGTTCCCGTGTGTTTGCCTAGACGAAACAAGAAAGAAACTAAGTCTATAATCAATAAATCCAAAATTCATTTTGAGATCAAATTTCACTTACAAGAGTAAGCTTCAAGGCATCCTTTGATGGTACGTTCTCCAAGATTCAAATGATCCAAGAAATCATTTATGCTGGAAAAAGGGTCACAGTCCAGTTTAATTTGAAATGAAATTTAACGTGAATAAAATACCAAAAATAAAAACTTAAGAATCAACCTGAAGGAAGTCAATTTATCAAAACTACATTCTAATCTTGAAAAGTAAGGAATTACCGATCTAGAGGAGTGTACTCTAAGAACTTCATGATGGTGAATGATGGATCCAATAATTTCGATTTAGATTGCCCAAAGTGGACAAAGATTTTTCAAAAGATCCTGGGAAATGAACAAAACCATAAATCCAGGGCACTTTTTTTTGGCAGACCACTAGCATCAAACAACCCCCAAATCAAGCACTATGCAATTTTCTAGATTGAAACACAAAGTCATCAGCATCACATGCATAATAAACTATAGGGTTGCCACTTTCCACAGCCAAAATAAGTAACTTTACATCCTATCTAACTTCAAGATTGCAAAGAAATAAGTGAAATAAAAACCATCAAACTTTTTAAGCAATTGAACACATGTTGCTGAAACCACATAATAATCACACTTTCCTCGTTCACAGCACAACCGCATTTCCACAACATTTACACCCAGGTCTTTTATGCAATTTCATAGTCACTCCATTTTACTAGCAAATACCATTGACTAGATTAACCAAACAATTAGATCATATCCATGAATTGTAAATTGGTTTCTAGCAGCAACAAGCAATAAAGCTAACATACTATATTAGGCTAATTAGTAAAACTTGAAGATATCCTCGACAACAAAAAAACGAGATCAGTATTTCTATTTCAAGATTAAATCCTTGCTTAATACGCACACCAATGATAAATGAATCATATACTAACTG
>SKCR01046548.1:0-41244 GCA_019454045.1 Zanthoxylum bungeanum
TGGTGTGCTTGGTGTGTGGTTTGGTGATGTGTGGGCTTGGTGTGTGGCATTGAGGGGTTTTGGGCATGGTGTGTGGCTTGTAGTGGTTTTGGGCCAAGGATAAGTTTTAAAACAGAGGTCTAACGAGCAAATCTGAAGCTAAGCAAAACGAATTAAATCCAACAAGGTATTGATTTCTGACTTTTCCCTTCCGACGTCCGTTTCCTGCGGCTTCCGCAACTTAAGAGGTAGTGTCTCCATTCGAGACTCATCATCAAAAATGTAGTGCCTACAGTCGCCCCCACTTTGATGGGACTTGTCTAGTGTGTGACAATGACAATCCTATCAAAGTTATGCAATGCATTTTTACTTACCTGGCTCGACAGCTGCCGCTTGACTTGCATGTTGCTTCAAACTGAGTTGATTTGTTGGCGAGGTGTTTCGACCTCTGGCCTTTGTTCCCCAACCACCGAATGTGGGCTTTATTCCCGAACTGTGATGATGATGCAGTGGGCCTCAACCCTGGGACGCATCCCGGAACTGCAACTGATGTGTGGGCCTCAACCCGTACTCCATTCCCGGAGCGCCATTCCCGACGAGTGATGATGTGGGCCTCAACCCGTGCTCCATTCTCGGAGTGCCATTCCTGGTGAGTGATGTAGTGGGCCTCGACCCTGAGACGCATTTCGGAACTGCAACTGATGATGTGGGCCTCAACCCGTGCTCCATTTCCGGAGTGCCATTCCCGGCGAGTGATGCAGTGGGCCTCGACCCTGGGACGGATCCTGGAACTACAACTAATGATGTGGGCCTCAACCCGTGCTCCATTCCTGGAGCGCCATTCCCGGCGAGTGATGTAGTGGGCCTCGACCCTGGGACGCATCCCGAAACTGCAACTGATGATGTGGGCCTCAACTCGTGCTCCATTCCTGGAGCGTCATTCCCCGCGAGTGATGATGTGTGGGCCTCGACCTTGGGACGCATCCCAAAACTGTCACTGATGTGGGCGTCGACCATGAGACGCATCCCAAAAACTGATACTGATGTGGGCCTCGGCCTTGGGACTCATCCTCAAACTGCTAATGATGTGGGCCTCAACCCTGAGACTCATCCCAAAAACTGATGATGATGTGGGCCTCAACCTTGAGACTCATCCCCAAAACTGCTAATGATGTGGGCCTCAACCCTGGGACGCATCCCAAAAACTGATGATGATGTGGGCCTCAACCCTATGACTCATCCCCAAAACTGCTGATGATGTGGGCCTCGACCCTGTGACTCATCCCCAAAACTAATATTGATGTGGGCCTCGACCCTGGGACGTATCCCAAAACTGTCACTGATGTGGGCCTCGACCCTGGGACTCATCCCCAAACTGATACTGATGTGGGCCTCGGCCCTCAGACTCATCCCCAAACTGATACTGATGTGGGCCTCGCCCTTGGGACTCATCCCCAAACTGATACTGATGTGGGTCTCGGCCCATGCTCTATCCTCAAAATGTTATTCCCAGCATACTGAACCTCATCCCCGAGGCATTGTTGACGTGATGGTTCATTCCCGAACCGTGCTGTATGAGAAAGGGTAGACTGGTCGCCCCCATTCTCGGTTTATTTTACTGTTCTTTGCTGCTTTTATTAGGTCAAGGTAGATCTCATGATGTGATGTTACATACCAACACACTATATTACCTCTCACGAGATAATCCTGATAGCTAAACATATTTTCGTTCTCAAATGATGCTTCGTGTCGAAACCAGAGAACCTTCAAAGTACTTGATATACTCAAATCCGATCGTCTGAATAAGTGATCTGAACTAGACTCTCAGTGTGTGTGTGCCAAGGTTCTTTCGCAGCTTAACCCTTAAGTAAGCTAACTCGATGATTTTGTCTCGGAGAATTGGATCAGTGGGTCTAACCAACCTAGATGTCTTGATCATACTCTGTGATCACTTCCTCGTACTCAACATGATATGGACTTCTTCTTCTCTTCTTCCGTCTCTTTCTTTTCATTTTAAACTTCTTTTTTTTTTCTCTTTTCTTTCTTTTCCTTTTCTTCCTTTCTCTTTTTTTCGACACACCTACCCTTTAAGGTAGCATTTCTCCTCATAGTGGTCCTAATACTCGCCCATGGGTAGCTTCACGCTTATCGGTTATAGGTGGTCTATTTTTTCCTTTTCTTTTCAGAGACTTTTTCTTCGTTTCCAACCATATCACATATCGTAACATAAGTAAACCAGGATGGACATCTGGGTAAACGGTCATTCACTGATCCGCCATCTCTTCAACTAATCATCTCGCCGAATACTCAGGGTTCTAATACTAAGATCCCGTAATCAAGTGCTCACGAGCCTAGCCAATATCAACCACTCAGAATACCGGATGAGAGTACATCTCGCACTTATCGTTTCTAAGGTTTCACCCTACAGCAAACAGTGTCATCACCGGACATATGCCTATCCATCAAAGACTTATTTCTTTTTTTTTACTCACTCCACTGGAATTCTTCCTTTCAACCGCTGATAATGTGGGCTTCGCCCCCTGGGATTCCTTCCCGAAACTGATGCTGACGTGGGCCTCAACCCTGTGATTCTTTCCCAAAACTGATACTAATATGGGCCTCAACCCTGGGATCCATTCCCGAAACTGATACTGACTTGGGCCTTAACCCTGGGATTCTTTCCCGAAACTAATACTCATATGTTGCTGCATCTGGTTGGCTTTCATTTGCCGCTTTCTTCTTTTCTTCTTTTTGAAACCTGTAAATACAAAACAGAACAAACACAAAAAGAATGCATGTACGTTACGTGTATGCATGCATGAATGAATTTCCTATTCCGTTGGGTTAGGTCTTCCACCAATTCCCTTGGTGATTGCTCGGTCTTCTCTTCCTTAGGCAAAATATTGCTTCAATCTGTCCACATTGATCGGTTCGGTTAACTCATTCCCTTCCAAATCTGACAGTTTCACTGCCGTATTTCCCATTATTTTCTGGACTATGTAGGGTCATTCCCAGTTAGGTCTGAACTTTCCTCTCGGGTCTGTCGTCGACGGCTTTGACTACTTAAGCACCAGATCACCCTTTCTGATCTTGGTAGGACACACCTTCTTGTTGAATGCTCGAGCCAACCTCTTCTGGTATAACTGCATATGACATAAAGACTTCGTTCTCTTTTCATCCAGTAACGCTAACTGTTCAAATCTCTGTGAGGCCCATTCTTGCTCAGGTAACCCTGCTTCTGCTAATACCCGCATAGACTGTATCTCAACTTCCACTGGCAGTATTGCTTCCATTCCGTAGACCAAAGAGTAAGGTGTGGCTCCCGTTGCTGTTCTCACAGAGGTTATGTACCCCCACAGGGCGTACGACAGCTTATCGGCCCAATCTTTGTAGTTCTCCGTCATTTTGGCTAACATATTCTTTATTGTCTTATTAGCTGCCTCGACTGCCCCATTTGCTTGCGGTCTGTAAGGTGACGACTTGTGATGTCCTATCTCGTACTTCTGTAGAATTCTCTTTGTTTCTCTTTGAAACTGGACTCCGTTGTCTATTACTACGTGATGCGGTATTCCATATCGATATATGAGGTTCCGGGCTATGAACTTCGCCATCTGCTTTGCTGTAACATTGCGAAATGACTCTGCTTCCACCCATTTTGAAAATTAGTCTACTGCCACTACTATGAAGCGATGTCCATTCGATGCGTGTGGTCGAATTTCCCCGATCATGTCAATTCCCCATGCTGAGAAAGGCCACGGCTCTGATAGCCCATGCAACTCTGTGTGCGACAAATGGTTCAAGTTACCGTGCGCTTGACAATCGTGACAATGTTTTACCAACTTCGCGCAGTCAACTTCCATGGTCGACCAGTAAAAATCTTGTCTTACTATCTTGCGAGACAGATTCAATCTGTTCATGTGCGGTCCACATACTCCGGCGTGTACTTCTTCCATTGCCTTCTGAGCCTCTTCCATCCTTAAGCACTTCAGTTGGATGCCATTCGTTTGTCTCTTGTAAAGTTCTCCCTTCAAACTCACAAACTGAGAAGCTAACTTCTGAATGGCTATCCTGTCTTTCTTACTTGCTTCTTCTGGGAACTCCCCGTGTTCCAAGTATCTCTGAATGTCGTAGTTCCAAGGTTTCCCATCGTTGATCTCTACTTCCAAGACCTTTTCTATCTCTTAGACAGGTCTGTTTGCCGTTGTCAACACTAGAGGTCTCATTACCAATTTCTCCGGATTTTCCCAAGTTGCGGCTAGTGTGGCTAACGCGTCTGCCATCTGGTTCTCTTCTCGTGGCAAGTGCTGGAATTTACAATCAGGGAGGGCCTGTGCCAGACTCCTGAGGTGGAACAAGTAAGGTTTCAACCGTTCTTCCTTCAATTCTCATTCTCCTTGCATCTGTCGGACTACCAACATCGAGTCTCCGTAGATTTCCACGTTCTTAGACTTCAAGGTTATCAATGCCGTCAATCCGAAGGCACATGCTTCATACTCAGCCATGTTGTTGGTTACTCCAAACGTCAACCTCTTGGCCATGAGCAAGGTTTCTCCCTCGGGGGTTACTATTATGATTCCAATTCCGGCTCCTTTGCAGTTCACTGCTCCGTCGAAGTATATCTTCCATCCTTGGACTGTTATTGCCTGGATCTCCTCGTCTGGGAATTCAAACTTGTATTGATCTCCTTCTATCGGTTGTAATGCCAGGAACTCTGCTACGGCTCGACCTTTGATTACTTTAGAAGTGAGGTACTCAATATCAAACTCTGTCAGCAATACCAACCATCTGCCTAACTTCCCTACTAGCGAAGGCACTGAATGCAGATACTTCAAGGGGTTCTCCTTCGCTACCACTTGGATCTTGTACGACTGGAAGTAATGACGCAGCTTTCTGGACGCCCATATGACCGGCGTAAACACACGTATAACGCAAGCGCACGTATCGTTCAAGTAGTATAAAAATATCGATCCCACGACGACTTAATTCCTACTGTTGTTATTAAATATTGATACTATTTATTTACATGTATCTAATTATAGGGAGAAGAGAATGATTGTTTGATTGTTTTTGGTTGGTTGAATGTGAATTTGCTAATTAAAATAAAAACAGACTCAAAAGAAAATACTAAGGAAAATAAAAGAAAAGACTCAAAGATCTAGGGTCGTGACTCCACACAATATTATTATAAAGATGAATTGATTCTCTTATTTATGTGTAATAAATCAGATTGCTAACCTGGAACATGAAAATATGCAAAAGCCTATGTCGATGGTCAGACGCAAATACCCAGTATAACCCAATTGAACCATAGGTCTATGTCAACTAAATTACCTGGATTCATTAAGATTAAGTTCCAATTATGGCTACCCCCGCCCGACAGGTATATGTCTATCATGTAAGGAAATCTATTAAAGGGTTATCTATCCTCAAGGAAGATCGCAGACTATTGAATCTAAGGCTGAAACCTAAAATCCCTATGTCTAGTTCATTTTAAGTTTACCACATCAATCTTATTGGTGATCAGACAACAAAAAACATTAAGCTTAAGACTCAATAAACAAACTAAAGAATTACCCAATAAATAATTAAATCAATTATTAAGCCTAGTAATATTGTGTTTCATCACTTCCCTAGAATAAAATAAAATGATGGGGGTTAGAGGATCCACATTTAATATTTCTTATCTAGGAATCTCACTTATTATAAAATATAAATTATTTTCTGTTCTGCTTTCTCATGAATTAATAATATTAAACAATTAAAACCAGCAATATAGGCGGTAATCCATTTAGTCCAATTACACCAGCCATATAGGCGGTAATTATCTATCACATAAAGACCAGCCATATAGGCGGTAAAGTAATTTATATTTAGACAGACCATATAGGCGGTAATAAAGTCTGTCATTAATTAATCCGGTTAAATTATAATTTATAAATTATAATTAAGTGAGATTTACCTAGATAATTATATTAAATGTTTCACATTTTACCCCAACGGTAAATTAACTATAAAACATAAAGTAAAAAGTAAATAAAATTTTATTACAAAAAGTAAAAGTGCATAATTAAAAATACTAAAAGTTAAAATGTTAAATTAAAATTACAAAAACTAAAATACACAAGATGCAATCCTTAGAGTCCCTACAAAAGTCAAGGAAGGCATGATTTGAATTCTGACATCGAGCTGAATTTATAGGCCTCGGTAAGGTCCCAGCGTCGCGACGCCATTGCTTTTTGGTCGTGGCAGGCTGAGGTGATGACACGTGGCGATCCTGGATAAGGTGATAAGGTGACACGTGGCAAGGTGGTTGGAGCTCAATTATTGTGACACGTGGCAGCTTCTGATTGGTCGGCTCAGATTCTTATCCGCCACATGTCGATTTCGGATTAGTTTGTCAATAATTGATGCTGAAGTGGCGACACGTGGCAAAGTGACTTTCGGCACCATATAATTGCGACACGTGGCACTTCGTGATTGGCTGATGATGACGTGGCGGTGATGTGGCACGTTGACTCGGTCAACTGATGATGTGGACGATGACGTGGCTGACACATGGAGTGACACGTGGTGACACGTGGTGATGGCGACTGTCAACACCGTAGGATGATGACACGTGACACGACGCACGTTAGCAGATCGGCTGTGATGGTGACACGTGGCACGACGCACGTTAGCAAAGTCAAATTTCCTCAGATTATGACTTGTGGACTCGGCGTACGTTAGGCGTCGCGATGCCAAAGGCTTGCGCATCGCGACGCGCGAAATGACCATTTTGCCATTTTTGTCCAATTTTCACTGTTTTGGCCCAGATCACCTACAGAGTGTCCTGAAACTTTATTTATCTACAAAATAACACAAAACACATCAAAATATTCACAAAACTCAAGAAACTATACAAAATATTAGGTTAAATGAGCGGAAAATAGTGATATAATTACCACTCATCACCACACTACTGCCAAACTTATCTTCTCTACTTCTTGATAGCGGGCCTTATATGGAAGCATCTTCTTACTGAGATAGTAGACTACATGCTCTACCCCCATCTCATCTGCTTATACCATCATCGCTCCCAACGCTTCGGGTTCTATGGCCAAATACAGTACCAAGGGCTTGCCCAGTCTTGGAGGTTTCAAGATATGAGGTTTCACCAAATATTCCATGATCTTGTCGAAAGCTTATTGGCATGGCTCATTCCATTTCACTGGCTGGTCTTTCCTCAACAATTTGAAGATGGGCTCGCATACCGATGTCAACTTGCATGACGTCACCCCGAACACACACTTCTTGGGATTTAGTCGCAAGTTGTATTTTTCGACTCGTTCAAGGAACTTCTCCAGTGCTTCTATATGTTCGTTTCTTGTTTCTGATTTCATCATCATATCGTCCACATATACTTCAATCTTCTTATGCATCAAGTCATTGAGTAATGTAGTGGCCATCCGTTGGTAAGTTGCTCTTGCATTCTTAAGTCCAAACGGCATTACCTTGTAGCAATACGTACCCCACTCCGTGACAAAGGCAGTCTTATGTTTATCTTCTTCAGCCATAAGAACTTGATTGTATACTGAGAACCCATCCGCGAACGAGTACATGGCAGATAAAGCTGCACTATCAACCAGTACGTCTATATAGGGTAAAGGAAAGTCATCATTTGGGCAAGCTTTGTTAAGGTCTCGGTAATCCACACACATTCTGACATCTCATCCTTCTTCGGCACTGGTATAATATTTTCCAACCACTCGGGGTACTTCACTACTTCCAGGAATCCCACATCTATCTGCTTCTTGACTTCATCTCTAACCTTCTCAGCCCACTCAGGTCTTATTCTTCGGAGCTTCTGCTTTACCGGCCTCATGTTCGGATAGGCCGGTATCGCATGCTGGGCGATACTTCTGTCTATTCCAGGCATGTCCTCGTAGGACTAAGCGAATACTTTGGCATATTTGACCAACATTTCTTCTAATTTCTTCCGCTCTTCAAAGGTAACCTCACTCGTAATTAGAATCTCCTTAGGGCTCTCAGGCGTACCAAGGTTAAATGCGTTTATTTTGGTTGAGTTGATGTCAAATATACTCAAGTCATGCAAGTTGAAAGGGAGAGACTCAGACAAGTAAGCGAAATGAATGTCTTTATTGCTAGCAGATGCAGGAATACATTCGAATAAATCAGAGAGATAAACATCTTCGTCCTCCATAGATGCTTCATCCCCCACAGACGGGTCTTCCTTGGTTTCCTTACTCTCCTCGAGGGCCAGACTCTCCAGCTTCATAAGCTCTTCCTCCCACTTCTCTTCCTCATTTGCAACTTCCACTGCCAAGGGTTTCTCGCCCATCACATCCTGAAAGATTTCAAATCCTGGCACCACGATCCCATTGACCTCTACCGGTTCAGGCTCTCCTTGATATCCAGTTGCCTTCACAAAATATTCTGTCAGCTTCAATCCTTTCTTTTTAGCCTTCGGCTTATCCTCATCAGACTTGTATCCCAAACCTCTCCTGGTGGTCTGTCCCTTGAAGTCGGGCAGTGTTCCTTCAACGCCTGAGCCTGTGCCTGGCTCGAACTTCATCTTCTCCATGATCTTAGCCACCTTAGGATCTACCCACTCCTCAAAGGTTGCCGACACTTGGAACCTCGTGAAGAGTTGTATTTCCAAAGTGACTACAACATTGTCTATTTCAGCTCTGATGGTGACAATTTCTCCCCCGTACAGAAACTTGATGACCTGATGCAGAGTGGAGGGAACGCCCCCAAGCTTATGAAACAATGGCCTCCCCAATAGTAAAACAAAAGTGGCAGGGATATCAAGCAATGTGAACTCAACCTCATCCTCTATTGGGCCCACTTTGACTACTGCAGCAAAAGTACCCTCAAATCCTCGCTTGCTATAATCATAAGCCTTGATAGTCATATTGGATGGACTTAGATCTGTCGTCTTTATACCCAACCTCGCCAAAATCTTCAAAAGGCACACATTGATAGATGAGCCATCATCCACCATTACAAGACGTTTTCTTACCCCTTACTTCTGCTCTTATGAATAATGGCCTATTATGATTCCTTCCATCCGCTAGAAGTTCCTCTTCAGAAAAGGTTATCATTTGTAAAGCTTCATTCTGCACCGATCCTACGATATTGTAGGGTTGGCATCCTCTGGTACTATTATTTTGCTCAAGGCCTCAACCATGGCACACATGTGCTCCTGCGATGCACACAACTGTTTGGGCCAAAATTGGCTACAGGGGCAAAACGACATTACATTACACCACAAGACTAGAAGCCCATCTGCAAACTGGGCCCACATACGAAGATATTATGCAAAAGACCAGACCTGTTGAATATAAAGAAGATCAACGGGCACCAGTTACAAAATTGAAGAAAGAATCTGCATCCATAAATCCTACCATGAAGACGACGGTTTCAGGGAGAAGACAAGATCATCAGTTACCGAGTATGGAACATCCGAATAAAAGCTTCATTAATAAAAACTCCAACGGGCAGATAAACGGAGGAGACCAAGACCTATAAAAGGAGAAAGAAAGACACCAACGGGGGATCGAAAAAAGACCACGACAATTACTAAGACAAGACTGATTCACAACCGCCCTCACGCATATCACAGAAGGTTGAGGTACCCAAAAGCCTTGACCAATTTACTTTACGTTGATCGATACCATCACTAACTTGAGCGTCGGAGTGTCTACGGTTTCCACCACACCGGTGGGCAGTAAGCTCCTTATTCGTTCTATTTGTTTTGCAGGATTTACTCGCGCCCTACAAATTGATAATCTCGATTGTGGACATTGGCCGAAATCAGAGTCTACAATTTGGCGCCCACCGTGGGGCTGACGAGTGAATCGACAAAAGGTAGAACGTCTCAACAAAATAGTCAACAATGGCGTCAAGCAACGAACATATCCCAGATCAACTAGCGGTACAAATTGCCATGCTCCAGGAACGACTCACAAACCTGGAAGAAGAAAATCTCACGATGCGAAATACCAACGAAAGTTTACAACAAAGGCTTAATCACCTATCATCCGACCCTCAGCATAACCGAGGTAGTCCAACTGCTCCACCCGTGTCAGATGAACCAAACAGCAACCACCCCCCCCAGCCACTCTACATTCAGACCATCTTGATGATCAAGCCCATCAACTGGCTAACTCCATCAGAAGAGAAATGGTTGAATTCAAAGAAGCAGTTATGTCTCGACTACCAGGGGTGAAACTCCCGATCAGGAAAAGCCGAGCCGGGACAATTTCAGATACCCCTTTCCATGAGTCAATTGTAGCAGTTGAGTTGCCCAGGAAATTCAACCCACCTGAAATGAAGTTATATGATGGGACCACAGATCCAGACGACCATGTCATGCATTACAAATTCAAGATGATGTCGAATGGTTTGTCTCCGAACCAATGGGAGGCCGGAATGTGCAGGTGCTTCGGGGAAACTCTGGCGGGACCTGCTTGACATGGTTCATTAATCTTCCTTACAGGTCAATCAAATCATACCAAGAACTGGCGGACAAGTTCGTGCAACACTTCGCAAGTTCGTGCAGGATGGAGAAAACGACGGACGACCTTAACTCAGTACAACAGAGAAGAGGAGAAACATTACGGAGCTACGTGGCCCGGTTCAATCGTGAGAGAATAACCATACCGGACCTTCATCAGCCAACCGCAGTTGAAGCATTCAGGAATGGACTCCTTTATGACAGCGGGCTCTACAAGAAGTTGACGAAATTCAGATGCTACACAATGGACCAGGTCATGGCACGAGCCCAAGTAGAGATAAGGTGGGAGGAGGATAAAAGAAATAAGAGAAGAGTTGATGAAACAAATGCACAAGCGAACCGAAGGCCAGCTGCTCCCAGGCGACACGAAACAAACTACCCCCTCGAACCGAAGGGAGGAACCAAAGTAGGGGCGAACGTCGACCATTCTACAAAAATATGGACAGACGTCCACGGCCATATAAAAACAGAGAGGAGCTTCCGACAAGTAAGCCTCGACTTCCAGACTACAATTTCACAATTTCTCCTGGGGAATTGGTTTCGGTGTTGAAGAAATTAGGGAATGAAGTGAAGTGGCCCCCAAGGGCAAGGGATAGTTCATCCAAAAAAGACACAAAGAAATGGTGTGAGTTCCACAGGGACTACGGTCATACGACGGCAGAATGTGTTGCCTTGAGACTAGAGGTTTTGGAACTGCTGAACAAAGGATTTTTGAAAGATCTGCTTACAGACAAGGGGAAGGCGACAATGACCCGAAGGGATGAACGAGACAGACAGTGAGAAGCTCCAATGCCACCACCTCCGATTGATAACACTGTCAATGTCATTTCGGGGGGATCAGAAGTTAGTGGAGCAACTTATTCAGCTGCAAAAAGGCACTCGAGGGTATTGGCCACCAAGGCCTCACACACCCTAATGTCTGTAGAGGGAATTACCACGGGTTTGGTAATTGGGTTCCCGGATGATGGGGACTCACAAGATTTAAACCCTCACCATGACGCTTTGGTCATTTCTCTTCAAGTAGCTAACTTCATGATCAGACGTGTGTTGGTCGACACGGGCTCCTCAGCTAATATTATCTTTGCCAGTGCTCTGACAGACATGGGGACTGCAGTGGATAACGTCAATAGGCGTACGACAGTATTGATCGGTTTTAGCGGGGAACAAAAGTTGACTATGGGGGAAATACGACTCCCCGTTTATGTGGCAGGTGTCAATAAAATGACTACTTTCCTGGTATTGGACAGCCCATCGGCCTACAACTTGATTATGGGCAGACCTTGGATTCACGACATGAGGGCGGTCTCATCTACCTATCATCAGGTAATCAAATTCCCAACTAAATAGGGGATTCAGGAGGTAAAAGGGGACCAACTGGCGTCAAGGAGTTGCTACCAAACGACCTTGAAGGCTAAATCAGATCCGGCATAGCAATTACAGTCTGGACCTAGTGCGCCAGAGCCTACTCTACCAAATATTGAGAAGCTCGACGAGGTCCAGATTCATCCTCAATTCACAGAACACAAGGCTTTGGTAGGAGCGGCGGTGGGAACCAAAACTGCGAGCCGACCTGATAGAATTCTTGAAAAAACGGCACGACACGTTCGCATGGTCGCATGAGGATATGATAGGGATTGATCCGGATCTCATCACTCACGCACTGCATGTGGATCCGGACCACACCCCTGTCAGACAAAAAAGAAGGAAGTTTGCCCCAGAGAGAAACCGGATCATTGATGAAGAGGTGCAAAAGTTACTGCAGAACGGTGCGATTAAAGAAGTACAGTTTCCCGAGTGGCTTGCCAATGTTGTAGTAGTGAAAAAGAAGAATGGGAAGTGGAGGGTGTGCATCGACTTCACAGATCTGAACAGAGCCTGTCCAAAGGACTCATTTCCCTTACCACATATTGATTCGATGGTGGACGCGACGGCAGGACACGAGTTATTAGCTTCATGGACGCGTATTCAGGCTACAATCAGATCCTCATGCATCCTCAAGATCAAGAGAAAACAGCTTTTGTTACAAATCGAGGAATTTTTGTTACAAAGTCATGCCTTTTGGCTTGAAGAACGCGGGAGCAACATACCAGCGGATGGTTAACAGGATGTTCGACCATCAAATAGGGAAAACAATGGAAGTTTATATTGACGACATGTTGGTGAAATCCGTTGAATCAGAACAGCATCTCAACCATCTGGAAGAAGCCTTCGACATCATGGACAGGTACGGAATGAAATTAAATCCTACTAAGTGTGCATTTGGTGTCGCTTCAGGAAAATTCTTGGGATACATAGTCACTCGACGAGGCATTGAAGCAAATCCAGACCAGATTAGATCAATCCTCGACATCCCTTCCCCTCCCCCAAAGGATGTTATGCGACTAACTGGGCGGATAGCGGCATTAAACAGGTTCATCTCTAAATCGACCGACATGAGTTTTTTATTTTTCTCAGCCTTAAAAAAATCAAGTAAATTCGAATGGACTCCTGCTTGTGAGGAAGCTCTGAAGCAGCTCAAACAATATTTGTCTTCACCGCCCCTATTATCAAAACCACTCGACTGTGAGAGGCTCTACCTTTATCTGGGAGTATCGGAACACGCGGTCAGTGGAGTTTTAGTAAGAGAAGAAGCAGGGAGTCAACAGCCAGTCTACTATGTAAGCAAAGCGCTGTTGGAGGCAGAGACACGCTACCCCCGCTGATGCAAAAATTGGTCTTCGCACTGGTCACAGCTGCAAGGAAACTTAGACCCTATTTCCAAGGTCATGCCATCACAGTGTACACGACACATCCTCTGAGAAGCATTCTTCATAAACCTGAGTTATCTGGAAGATTGATGAAGTGGGCAATTGAGTTGGGGGAACACGACATTGACTTTCAACCCAGGACGGCAATCAAATCCCAAGCCTTGGCAGATTTTGTGGCTGATTTTGCTCCCGGAATGGTGACGACACCTGAAGCAGAAATCAATTCCATCCAGCCGACAAGAACTTGGAAATTGATGGTTGATGGTTCAAGTAACAAAAAGGGGTGTGGACTCGGAATGGTAATCACTACTCCCTCTGGCGACGTTCTGCAGCAGGCAGTCAAATGCGGCTTCAGAGTAACCAACAATGAGGCCGAGTACGAAGCATTGATTGCGGGATTATTATTGGCCAAGGAACTGGGGGCGAAGGAGGTAGAAGTAACGTCGGATTCTCAGCTGATTGTCAACCAGGTCGAGGGATCGTACCAGGCAAGAGTGAAGCAATGGCCTCTTACTTACAGAAGGTAAATGAGCTACGAACTGCATTCGACACGTTCTCCATTAAACAGGTCCCAAGAAGCGAAAATTCCCCGGCAGATGCACTGGCAACACTCGGTTCGACTCTGGAGGGCAACAAACCACAAGCTATACCCATAGTATTTCTGAACTGGCCGGCAATTTGGAAGGAAGAGACGGATGTGGCCGCTATCGCTACAGTCGACAGTTGGATGACACCGATCATTGAATACTTGCAGAACGACGTACTTCCGAAAGACAAAGTGCTGGCAAGGAAGATACAGAGACAGTCTGCAAGGTTCGTAGTATTCGAAGGTCAGCTGTTACGAAGATCCTTCTCGGGACCATACCTGAAATGTCTGACACACGACGAAGCCCAGCATGTGTTGTCTGAACTACATGAAGGGGAATGTGGGAACCACTCAGGCGGCAGAAGTCTCACTCTCCGAGCCCACACGACAGGGTATTACTGGCCGACTATGAGACTCGACTCCGCAGAGTTCACAAAGAAATGCGACAGGTGCCAGAGATTCGCACCAGTTCCTCATCTACCACCAGAGAAGCTGAGCCCAATCCTGTCTCCATGACCGTTCATGAAATGGGGCATGGACATTGTTGGAAAACTTCCAGTCGCTTCAGGTCAACGAGTCTACATGCTCGTAATGACAGACTATTATTCGAAATGGATTGAAGCCGAAGCATTCGCTAGAATACGCGACAAGGAAGCTCAAACGTTCGTATGGAAGAATATCATATGCCGGTACGGCATTCCCAGAGAAATTGTGACCGACAATGGATCACAATTCATCAGCCATCACTTTCAAAATTTCTGCAGGAACTGGGGTATCAGACTAAATTACTCGACGCCGCGCTTTCCACAAGCAAACGGGCAAGCAGAGTCGTCCAATAAGACGATCTTGAACACAATGAAGAAGAGGTTGGAGAAAGCAAAGGGCGCCTGGGCTGAAGAATTACCTGGAGTCTTGTGGTCGTACAGGACAACCGCAAGATCCTCAACCGGCGAAACTCCATTCTCATTAGCTTTTGGGACGGAAGCTGTAATTCCATCCGAAGAAGTCATCCCTTCACCACGATGCCAGTGGCTCGACAACGAAAGCAACCAACAACTGATGAATTTCAATCTCGACACGATTGACGAGAAAAGGGACACGGCTCTCATCCGACTGGCCACATATCAACAAAGGGTGGCCAGGTATTTCGACAAAAACGTTAGGACCAGGACATTCCGCGCTGGTGACTGGGTCCTACGGAGAGTATTCCAGAACACGAAGGAAGGTGGAGATGGGAAGCTGGGCCCTAATTGGGAGGCCCTTATCAAATTGTTAGAGTTGTTGGGAAATGAGCCTACAAGTTGGAAACCAAAGGGGGAAACCAATCCGCAACAGTTGGAATGCGGTGCACCTTAAAAAATTTATCCGGTAATTTTGATGTTTTGCCAATTAGTTATTTTCCAGTCTACATTCAAGTTTTATCATTCTGTCAGTAGAGAAATAAAATTTGTAGAAGTTGTTCGACAAATTGCAATAAAACTATCCAATAGATTCTTGTTCCATTCTCCACATTCGAAGTATACAACCATTCGTCATTCCAATTTACAAAATGATTCAAGATACAAACTTGTTCCTTCCTCACAAATTCTAAGTACAAGTTTATCAAAAAGATCTAAATAATTTCTGAACAATTCGACATCAATCGTCAGCTCCGTCTGCATCAATCGTTGCTGGCTGACTGGTTGGAACATCTCTTTCACCCTCACACATCCACCGGTTCAGAATGGACAGCAGTTTGTGCCACATCTTCTCTCTTATTTCTGTGTCCTTCTCACTTCCATCATCGCTTCTACCTCCATTGGATTTAGCCCAGCCTCCTCCTTCCTCATCTCTGTAGGGGTTTTTAGGGGCTAAATCCGGTAATGCAGCGGAAGCGGCGGAAGATCGTATCTTCCGATTTCAAAACTTTTTCTGGATTAATTAAATAAACATATTTATTTAATTGCCCAATAATTAAATTATGAAACAAAATTTCAAATGAATCATATTCAAGTGAAATTACCAAATTACCCTTATATGGTATTTTGTCCATTTTAGTCCGAAATTGATCCAATCAATTTTGAATGATTCTAAATCATTTCTAAGATGAACTTAGCATGTTCAAAACATCAAAACACCAAAAGCAACCAAATCCCCAATATCTTCATCAAGGCCGAATGCTCCCTAAGGGGTGCCATTTGTGCACTTTGTCATTTCATGCATCAAAACACATCAAGATGTAATCCAATGAACATGAAACTTTATATGCATCATATACACATCCAAATACACAACATATATGAAAACCCCTAAATTTGGAATTGGTCATGAACCCTAATTTTTCAATTTCTTCAAATTGGACAAATTAGACCAAATTGGTTAAATCAATTACTTCAATCATGTTTCTTCCATCCAATCAAAGTCTCAACACAATGAAACAACTCAAGATCAAATCTAGGTCATCTAAGAGTGGGTCAACAACTCTAGATTAGCAACATGGTTTCCAAAACCTTATAAAAAAGTTTATCACTACAATAGTCATTCACTTTCTTCATCATACATGCATCACCTTCACCAAAACTCCCATCAACAAAAACCATAAGGAACAAAGAAAGAAACATCCTAAGAATATCATATTAAAGCCTAGAACCTAAGGAACAAATTCCTTACTAATAGTAAGTTCAAGAAACTTACTAAAAATCCAAGCTTTTGATGTTTTAAGTCTTTCTTCTTCACCAACTTCCTTTAGCTTCTTTCAATGGAGTTTATTGATAAAGTGTGTTAGGTTAAGTGTATCATGAAATGAAAATCAATATATACCTTTACAATAAAGGCCTTGGCCGAAATTCACCTAATGAAAACCAAGTTTTGTAATTTCAATTTTCATTTCACTTTAATGTCATCAACTTGCATAAATATCTTCTAAACACCTTTATTAGATATTTATCTAAGTCAACAAAAGCAACTAACATCATTTACTTAATATATCCTAATATAAAATATTTATATTTTAATTAATTTATCATTTAACAATTAAATAATTAATTAATTAATAAATAACAAATATATTAAATTATGTATAATTTACACATTAAATATTAAAAAACATATTCATTTAGGATATAAGTCAAATAACTCATTTTGACTATTAATTAATGTGTATTTAAATTAATCAAGTATTAAATGTAAATACACAAAAATTAAGCAAATGACTATCTAGTCACTTTAGCACGTATCTTTGCTTTAACCTTTAAACGACTTTAAATAATCAATATTATTTATTAATGTTGCTCTAGTGCTCTACGAGTATGTTTCATTATTGAGACTCTCTAGATTCAGGTATATCCGTCACGAAATCCAATTTCATGTCCATAATCTATCCACCCGTAGATTATGACGATCACGGATAATCTCGCTGAATCATACAGGTCGAGGTCATTGCATACGTATAATCCCTCCGTCACAGGTATCCAGATAATCCCAGAGATATAGATGTAAACGTCAAATCTCTATAGGTATTATCTCGTCGACGTATCTATTAGCAATCTCTAAAAAACACTCGGAACTTACTTCCGATGTATACTGTGGCCACAGATTTAACAGACTGCTAATAATATATGGACTACCTATGCTCTGTACACAGAACTGACGGATCCTATCTTGACACACACAGGATATCCTGAGGATCGATCCACACCCAACGAACGGCGGAGGTCTGATCTAAATAGATCGGTGACGTGACTGCCATCTAAGTGTGGAGGATGTCTCATACATCCACAGTGGTGTCTCAAGTCGAAGGACCACTATGCTACTCAACCCGAGAAGATTCTTATTGACGTTGGCGTACCATCCATTAAGAATCTTCGGTGAGCCGTTCAGTGTTTATCCACTATAAACACCTACACGTCTATACGAGTCTCCATAGACTCATGGTTCATTGGGATAAATCATCGGACCAAGTCTCGATATACGACATGTACTGGTCTCAACGGATTTGACTAACCGACCCGTGTTAGCAAATCTTGACCAGGAACTATGTTTGATAATATACATATAACAGTGACACTTCCCAATGTCAATTACAAACTAACTTTGTAACTGTGTACTGCATTATATATTATCGGGCCTTTGTCTAATATATACATATCACTAAACCACATTTAGTTTCAATCTAATCGTAATCAGATCGAATACGTATATAAGAACAAGAGGTGCAACCATAAATAAGTAATATTATGGAATAAGGGGATGTTCGTATTCATGAATCAACATAAGAATACGGCCCGGATTGGCGCTCTGAGCACCAACCCCAACAATTTCTCCCACTTGCTCTAGTGCCAATCCACGGCATCATATACACGTCTCAATGTGCATCGTATGCACATGGCCCTCAAAAGCTCACCCAGTACTTAAGAGGTAGGCAACAAAAACAAGTCCGCTATGACATATTGAGTTTGTCAAACAAACTCCATCGTTTCCCATAGTCAGCATCATTCATATTTTGTAGAATCTAGATTATACATTAATATGACTCTGATGCTACATCAGTATTGTGCTACAGCTACTGAGTTGTCCAAGTATTTAAGGATCAAATCCAAAATACTATGAAGACAACCGCAAGCACAATAACAATTCAAAAACTTCTAATTTAAAAGGTCACTATGCAACTTCATAAGTCAATACTTCAAAAGTTGCATTTGATTCCACTAAAAGGTAGAATCCTTCGTGACACTCTCACTGCATCTTTTGTGACTCTTTATGACGTAGACTGTCTAACGTCATAATTAGTCTCAAAACTAATATGACCCTAATGGTTGCAGACTATATTCTCCATGAATTAGAAACTCGTTCTTAATATCTCAAAGATCACAAAGAACGTGTTTCAAGATCCATCCTATGGTCTCTAGGATGTCAAAATAACTCGTAACAATTACGATTAAATCGACATCTATAATCGCACATTATAAAGTATTTATTATGTCATCATCAAATGATACATAAGATTGATTAGACATTCTAATCAATATCTCTTTCGAAAAAAGGAATCATCCTTTACGAAAAATGAATACTTTTATAAGACACACAATAACTATCGAACAGTTATACTAAATGTCATACAGATAGCCTTGTTATGTCTCTCATTAGATCATATCTAATGTACGACTAATATGAGTATCTCACAAGTCTCTTGGTTTTATATCTTATATAAAACTTTATATCGTATATATGAGACTACTCCCACTTTTATCACGGAGTAAAGAAGACTTAGGTAAATCTTTTACCTCATAAACATCTCATTATTACTATAATAATGACAATGTCGTTAAGATATATAACACTAGAAAGTAATATGTACGCTCCCACTAACCCTTCTAATCATATATGTATTCTATATACTTTGACAAGATCAGACAATCTGACGATATCAAAAATAGAGAACACATACTTCTGGAAGACTTATCCGAGTCTACAATAGGCTCTATAAGCTTGCACACTAAACTGCGATCTCAGCAGAACACAAACTCTAGGGCCATTTCAGAATGAACTCTTCAAATAAGGAAATCACAACTGATCTCTTATCTGAATAAGTCATCCAAAAACGCCATTTTGCATTCTTTATCTAAAATATACAGTTTATTATCAACATTAACCAATATATCTTTAATTGTTCAATTAGTGTGACTAGAGATAAGTTTTCTCAGAATCTACAATAGATTGCTGAGTATAACTTTTCTCACTGTCATACTATAAAGGTCAAACCTTTAATAAGCTCACATTGCTTCCGTTGTGCAAACAATTAGCACATATCATGAACTAATTCATAATGAAAGCGTAATCAAGTTCAAAACTTGATCATAGTAAGCTATGAACAATCTTAGATCTAAGGTTCAATGGTGAACTTCCAGAATCGATATCAAATATCGCTTCCATTAAAAGTCATAGGATAATTTTTCTTCAATAAGAAAACAATGGAACCATTAAGTATCAAATACTCGTGAATGATTCTGTTATCCTATTGGATTTGTACGGAAGATGTATAAGGGTTGTTTCATCTTATTAATTACGTAGTTCCATTTATAATTTATCATTCTCACATTTGACTTCAATAAGTCAAGTCTTTCTACTACAATAGTTAACATCTGATGTTACACACCAAGTAATAAAACGATTTTATTACTTAGAATCGTAGGAAAGATATTCTATTAAATAGAATACAATATTCTATTAAATAGAATAAACGATAAACTTTTACTTATACCTCCGAGGTGTAAGTAATTTCCATTATATAACTATTATATAAAAGAAAGATTGAAATCTCAAACTTTTCAAGATTCAAATTTTCTACCTCTACATATCATATATGCAACTGTAGAAAATAATGGAACATTAATTAAAGAGATGAATTAGTGTTACTGGAGTATAACCCCAAGAGTATTGAAACTAATTCGGTAACTTCAATATCAGACGAATCAAATCATATAAGATTCGATTGCTCCCACTACTCAATTCCATCAAGATGGAATCATGGAAGAATAATATTGAATATGAATCATATTCACTAAATAACCTTAGAACTAATTGCTTTAAATTCATACGTTTGATCGTATCAAAGATCTTTGAACAGTTCAAAGACATGTTATGAATTTTGAGGATAGAATTCTCTAAAACCTTTAGATTGAATATATTTGAACAAGTCAAAAATGTTCAATCTACGTTTCATCAGAACGGATTGAAAGTACTTGATACTTTCAAGACTTTCAATATGTGTTCCTTCAGAAACACGTAACTAAGTTATGACAATTCATCACCAAATTACACGAAATAAAGAAAACTACCTTAAGCAATTATTGTTTATTAAACTACATACATCAAATGTATCAGTTTAAATAAATTTGGTGGTCCAATGACAATCATTGGTTAAACGAGATCTTAATCACTTTCCTGAATACAATATTCATTAAATGGATAAGGATGTGTGGTGTGATCTAGTATCAAACCATCCTTTACCATACGGAATAAGCATCCAATGCTTAAGTGATTAAATTCATAAAGCACCGTTCTAAATTATTTACTTTACCGAATAATTTTTCTTAATGTTTATCTCTACGTCAATGACACTACTAGTTATTATAAAATATGTAAAATTGTTTATAAAGAACAGTGACTATCCAATAGTCGCAAGTTCCGATATCAAATATCAAAACAATCGTTAACCAATATTTCAAATAACTAGACGGGAGATCTGGTATCCAATACCTATAGTTGTAGTATTGTGAAAATCAATATTTTTATACACCAATATACGCATCTCATTTCTTTAGCTTTACTATTTGCATTCAACTATTCACAACAATTGTAAATAACTGATTACCAAATTGTGTCAGACACATTACCTCTAAAGGTAATTAAAGCTTAGAAACTTCATTACTAGATAAACAAATACCTAATAGGGCTTTCTAAATGCCAGTCAAGAATCTCGAGACATGAACTAATTCAAGTCAATTCTTACTGCATAAGAAACTATTGTCTCTAAAGTATTATATCCTAAAGGGGATATCTATCTAGATTATCTATCATGACTTAGAAACTAAGTCACTAACCATCTTTATTTTTGAAGAAAATTAGAACAACAGTTCCCGATGGTTTAGACTAATCTAATAATATCCTAGTCTATTAGTATCTAGAACCTATTCTAGAATGACTGCAACCAAGAGTCTAGTCAGATAACATATCATAATATGTGTGCAGTAAATAAAAGTTTAATTCTATCTACTATAGAATAAGGAAACAAACAAGCAGCAATTTCCATAACACATACACAGTCTAAGTTATGGAATATTTTAAACTTAGCAGTGCCTCCCACTATTTTTACGTAATGCCGTAATCCCCAACGGAAAGACGAGAATTCAATAATTAAATCGAATTCCATAATGGGAAGAGGACCCCATGAATATATTTCGACTCACAGCAGAGGCACGGTCTCGCCTACGTATATTCACAGGTAGACAACTCATTGTCAATCACTCACTAGTGACTCCGAGGTTCTGGTCCTGGCCGTTTCTCGTTGTCGCTGCGGAGGCAGGCCCACAAGGAGACGTACCAAGGTCAAACTTGTCAATGATAAACTCAAGTTACTTGCGTGACCCTGACAGCTAGGGCACGTTCAGGATTCCGCTTTCGCTTGAATTTATCTAGTATCTAATATACATTCGGCATAAATAAATTTCTATCAGCTACATCCTCACAGCAGAGGCACGGTCTCGGATGTAGTCAACGAAAAGATATTTATAAACCGTATTGACAAGCGGACCAAGAAACAAGTATTCCAAATACTAGTTACTTTAAAACCTTATTAAGCGGGGATATTCCATTAAGTGTCATACACCCTAAATCTAATCAAATTAGATTATACCAAGCATGTATACAGTCAAGAAAACATGATTAAACATTGAATAAAACAAGCTAATCATTTATGGAGGCCTAGAATCAGACTCGCTCTGATACCATTTTGTAGGGGTTTTTAGGGGCTAAATCCGGTAATGCAGCGGAAGCGGCGGAAGATCGTATCTTCCGATTTCAAAACTTTTTCTTGGATTAATTAAATAAACATATTTATTTAATTGCCCAATAATCAAATTATGAAACAAAATTTCAAATGAATCATATTCAAGTGAAATTACCAAATTACCCTTATATGGTATTTTGTCCATTTTAGTCCGAAATTGATCCAATCAATTTTGAATGATTCTAAATCATTTCTAAGATGAACTTAGCATGTTCAAAACATCAAAACACCAAAAGCAACCAAATCCCCAAATATCTTCATCAAGGCCGAATGCTCCCTAAGGGGTGCCATTTGTGCACTTTGTCATTTCATGCATCAAAACACATCAAGATGTAATCCAATGAACATGAAACTTTATATGCATCATATACACATCCAAATACACAACATATATGAAAACCCCCAAATTTGGAATTGGTCATGAACCCTAATTTTTCAATTTCTTCAAATTGGACAAATTAGACCAAATTGGTTAAATCAATTACTTCAATCATGTTTCTTCCATCCAATCAAAGTCTCAACACAATGAAACAACTCAAGATCAAATCTAGGTCATCTAAGAGTGGGTCAACAACTCTAGATTAGCAACATGGGTTCCAAAACCTTATAAAAAAGTTTATCACTACAATAGTCATTCACTTTCTTCATCATACATGCATCACACTTCACCAAAACTCCCATCAACAAAAACCACAAGGAACAAAGAAAGAAAAACATCCTAAGAATATCATATATTAAAGCCTAGAACCTAAGGAACAAATTCCTTACTAATAGTAAGTTCAAGAAACTTACTAAAAATCCAAGCTTTTGATGTTTTAAGTCTTTCTTCTTCACCAACTTCCTTTAGCTTCTTTCAATGGAGTTTATTTAATAAAGTGGTGTTAGGTTAAGTGTATCATGAAATGAAAATCAATATATACCTTTACAATAAAGGCCTTGGCCGAAATTCACCTAATGAAAACCAAGTTTTGTAATTTCAATTTTCATTTCACTTTAATGTCATCAACTTGCATAAATATCTTCTAAACACCTTTATTAGATATTTATCTAAGTCAACAAAAGCAACTAACATCATTTACTTAATATATCCTAATATAAAATATTTATATTTTAATTAATTTAATCATTTAACAATTAAATAATTAATTAATTAATCAAATACAAATATTTAAATATATGTATAATATTTACATTAAATATTAAAAACATATATTCATTTAGGATATAAGTCAAATAACTCATTTTGACTATTAATTAATGTGTATTTAAATTAATCAAGTATTAAATGTAAATACACACAAAATTAAGCAAATGACTATCTAGTCACTTTAGCACGTATCTTGCGTTTACCCTTTAAACGACTTTATAAATAATCAATATTATTTATTAATGTTGCTCTAGTGCTCTACGAGTATGTTTCATTATTGAGACTCTCTAGATTCAGGTATATCCGTCACGAAATCCAATTTCATGTCCATAATCTATCCACCCGTAGATTATGACGATCACGGATAATCTCGCTGAATCATACAGGTCGAGGTCATTGCATACGTATAATCCCTCCGTCACAGGTATCCAGATAATCCCAGAGATATAGATGTAAACGTCAAATCTCTATAGGTATTATCTCGTCGACGTATCTATTAGCAATCTCTAAAAAACACTCGGAACTTACTTCCGATGTATACTGTGGCCACAGATTTAACAGACTGCTAATAATATATGGACTACCTATGCTCTGTACACAGAACTGACGGATCCTATCTTGACACACACAGGATATCCTGAGGATCGATCCACACCAACGAACAGGAGGAGGTCTGATCTAAATAGATCGGTGACGTGACTGCCATCTAAGTGTGGAGGATGTCTCATACATCCACAGTGGTGTCTCAAGTCGAAGGACCACTATGCTACTCAACCCGAGAAGATTCTTATTGACGTTGGCGTACCATCCATTAAGAATCTTCGGTGAGCCGTTCAGTGTTTATCCACTATAAACACCTACACGTCTATACGAGTCTCCATAGACTCATGGTTCATTGGGATAAATCATCGGACCAAGTCTCGATATACGACATGTACTGGTCTCAACGGATTTGACTAACCGACCCGTGTTAGCAAATCTTGACCAGGAACTATGTTTGATAATATACATATAGCAGTGACACTTCCAAATGTCAATTACAAACTAACTTTGTAACTGTGTACTGCATTATATATTATCGGGCCTTTGTCTAATATATACATATCACTAAACCACATTTAGTTTCAATCTAATCGTAATCAGATCGAATACGTATATAAGAACAAGAGGTGCAACCATAAATAAGTAATATTATGGAATAAGGGGATGTTCGTATTCATGAATCAGACATAAATACGGCCCGGATTGGCGCTCTGAGCACCAACCCCAACAATCTCTACCTCTGTTCCTACTTCTACATCTTCTTCTTCAGTCGACGAGGAGATTCCAGCGGCACGCCTTTCATATTCCCTGATCCATTTCTCAGGCTTCCACTCGACATGTTTACCAGCAATGAATTCTTGCATCAGGTCGTATCTATTCTTCATCATGGAGTCGATTGCGATATCCTCCATTTGTTCCAACAACAACTCGTTCTCCTTCTTCAAATTGTTGAAACCCTCATTGTAACCTTCAATCGTTAACTCGGCTGTTTCCTTTTCCAGCTTCAAGCTAGCCTTCACTTCCTTCAGCTCCCTCTCGAGAACTTTCTCCTTTCTCTGCGAAGCGACCAGTCCAGACCTTAATTCAGACGACTCCTTCCTCACTGCTGATAAACCCTTCTCTAGCTCCTTGACCCTCTTTTGGTTGGATTCAGCATTTTTCCGCAAGAACAAGCTACATTCCAGGGCCTACGACATTCAAATCAGAGCACCATTCAAAAAAAAAAAAAAAAAAAAAAGGAATAAGGGTACTCACTTGATAGTTTAGAGCGATGGCTTTCTTCATGGCCTCCGCCGGCCCAATCTGTGCCAATCTTACTTCATCCCCTTGGAGTAGAAGACCCTCAACAAATGAGTCGATGCTTGAAGGGTCTGAGATTGCTGTCGACTCCTTTGGAACTTTCAAAATAAGGGTGTCAGAGTCCTCTTCAGTTTCCACCTCTGCGACAGACTTCCTTTTCTTCTCAGATGATATAATGTCTATCGACTTCCCTTTTCCTACGACACCCCCACTCGAAATCATCTCTTGATGTTGGGTGCCAGTTTCTTTTCGACCTCTAATTCTCTCTTCTTTAGTTTCCTCGACCTTTTTCTGCTCTTCATTTCGTCGAGTGAAGCTACTGTGAATGGTCCAGACATCATCTCCTCTGCGCATGAAAATTCCTCAATTTTTAAGGGCTCTCGATATTTTTATTCACCCCATACAATTTTTGAATCGACCACCTACAGTTTATCACGGCCAAAACGTCGTTAGAGAGGGCCAGAACTTTACCTTCGCGCTGATAGATTTCCTTCCACAATGGAGTCGCCCTTAATCTCTTCTCCTCTAAGATGGCCTTGCAGTTCCTTACGTCGTCTTGCAAAGATAGAATCGCTTCGACGTTTGAGGTGGAGCGAACAGTTGAGAGGAACGATTTGTTTCGAAGAGGATCTGCAACGACAAACCCTTGGTTATTCAAAGACACAAACCATAGTTATAACCTATAAATTAGAAAAGAGCATCACTCACTCGACAAACACCAGAACTCTGGGATTCGACCAGCCCCAGTCAAACCAAATATACCCTCACCCCTTGCGAAGAAGTAGTAGGACTGCCAGTTTCCCCTATCATTAGTCGGCAACCCAATAACTAGAGGCTTCTTTCTTTGTCGAAGGATCATTGTATATCTCCCTTTCTCTTTCAGATGCTCCTTTATGTAGTATGTCTCTAGAACATCATTAACCTCGAAGAGTACACCCAACTCGAAGGCTAAGCACTCAATCGACAATAGAATCCTCCATGCGTTTGGCATCAATTGAGACGGAGCAATTTCAAAATGGTTCAACACTTCCCAGACTAGTCTGGGGATGGGAAACCTCAATCCTACTTTAAACGGACGAACGTAGAAACCTATCCACCCCGGAACCTTGTAATCGATTCTCTCAGACGACGAAGGTACTCGGAGTTCTAGTGACTCAGGAAATCTATACATACAACTGAGTTCCCTCAGCATTTTCCCAGTCATACGACTAGCAGGATTCCTGGATAATAAGTTGGTAGGCTCACTGGTACAAGGAAAGTCACTCGGCTCCTCAATTGCAGGAATTGATCTTAGAGGTATTGCCTCAGTAGGTGTCTCCCGAGGAGACATCGCCAGGGTAACTACACCTTTCTCAATCAGTTTCTCGTACGACCACTCTTTGTACGTTACCTCCTCCTCAGTTTCACTCGATGATTCGACATAACTATCTATTTTGGCTCCCAAGCTACCTAAAGACTCTCCACTCGACATTGTCCAAACGACAAGCATACAAACAATTAAACTCTCTAGTAATTACCCCTTGAAGATCAAAAACCACAAACACGATTCTAAAGCTAAACACACTAACCCAAAGATCAAACACCCAAAGTAACCTAAGAACAGCTTGAATATTGCAATGAATGCTTAAAGGAATTGAAGAACAAGAGGAAGTTAGCGAAGAATACCTTGAGAAACACTTGAGAGCTCTCCTTACTCGACTTTCCAAATGAGGAGAAGTGAAACGCCCATACCCCTTTTATACACCCACACTCAATTTGGCGCCAATATTCCCGCCAAAACTCCTCGTAATCCGCGATAGGGTTTGCTCTAAATGACAGTTGAACCGGATCAAAGTATTACGGCATGGAGAATGTCGAACTGGGAACATCCCCTGATGATTCATGTCGAGTCAGATTTGTATTATACAAATCACTCGTCCGATACGACATAGTCGAGTGAAATCACTCCTGAACCACCTCAAGGTTCAGTCGACAGGGGACATCCCCCAAGTAACTCATGTCGAGTTATATCTGAGTCATGGTATTCACTCGTCCGATACGACAGTGTCGAGTGAAATCACTCCTGAACCACCTCAAGGTTCAGTCGACAGGGGACAACCCCCAAGTAACTCATGTCGAGTTATATCTGAGTCATGGTATTCACTCGTCCGATACGACAGTGTCGAGTGAAATCACTCCTGAACCACCTCAAGGTTCAGTCGACAGGGGACAACCCCCAAGTAACTCATGTCGAGTTATATCTGAGTCATGGTATTCACTCGTCCGATACGACAGTGTCGAGTGAAATCACTCCTGAACCACCTCAAGGTTCAGTCGACAGGGGACAACCCCCAAGTAACTCATGTCGAGTTATATCTGAGTTATGGTATTCACTCGTCCGATACGACAGAGTCGAGTGAAAACACTCCTGAACCACCTCAAGGTTCAGTCGACAGGGGACATCCCCCAAGTAACTCATGTCGAGTTATATCTGAGTTATGGTATTCACTCGTCCGATACGACAGAGTCGAGTAAAACCAGTCCTGAACCACATCAAGGTTCAGTCGACAGGGGACATCCCCCAAGTAACTCATGTCGAGTTATCTCTAGTTAAGGTATTCACTCGTCCGATACGACAGAGTCGAGTGAAAACACTCCTGAACCACCTCAAGGTTCAGTCGACAGGGGACATCCCCCAAGTAACTCATGTCGAGTTATATCTGAGTTATGGTATACACTCGTCCGATACGACAGTGTCGAGTAAAACCATTCCTGAACCACATCAAGGTTCAGTCGACAGGGGACATCCCCCAAGTAACTCATGTCGAGTTATATCTGAGTTATGGTATTCACTCGTCTGATACGACAGAGTCGAGTGAAAACACTCCTGAACCACATCAAAGTTCAGTCGACAGGGGACATCCCTCAAGTAACTCATGTCGAGTTATATCTGAGTTATGGTATTCACTCGTCCGATACGACAGAGTCGAGTGAAAACACTCCTGAACCACCTCAAGGTTCAGTCGACAGGGGACATCCCCCAAGTAACTCATGTCGAGTTATATCTGAGTTATGGTATACACTCGTCCGATACGACAGTGTCGAGTAAAACCATTCCTGAACCACATCAAGGTTCAGTCGACAGGGGACATCCCTCAAGTAACTTATGTCGAGTTATATCTGAGTTATGGTATTCACTCGTCCGATACGACAGTGTCGAGTGAAATCATTCCTAACCACATCAAGGTTCAGTCGACTGGGGACATCCCCCAAATGACTCGAGTCCAGTTGTATTTGAGATACTGTATTCACTCGCCCGATACGACAGTGTCGAGTGAAATCATTTCTGAACCACCCCCAATTGACTCATGTCGAGTCAGATTTGAGTTACGGAAATAACTCGTCTCATACGACAAAGTCGAGTAAAATCACTCCTGAACCATCTCAGGTTCAGTCAGCAGGGGACATCCCTGGATGTCTCACGTCGAGCCGAATTGAGCAAAGACATTCGCTATTCCCATACAACAGTGTCGAGTTAGCACATCCAGAGATTTCCTACGGGCCATATCAAGACAAAGAGTATCCCCAATTTATATGACATATAAATGGGCTTTATATGGACTTTCACTATGTGTAATACGCTTGGTAAGGATCAATCGCACTATGAGACTCGGTTCAAATATCCGGAGCCACCCATTGGGTCTATACGACATGCCGAGTGAGATTCTTTCTAAAAGCAATCAGGCTCACTCAGCATAGGACACTCCCATACAGGCTATAAACGAAAGCAAGGAAGACTTATTTTCAGAACATGCAGAAGTACTCTCCAAGCCTAAAGATTTACAGGCTTAGGCTTAAAGAGTGGGGACAAACTGTTTGGGCCAAAATTGGCTACAGGGGCAAAAACGACATTACACCACAAGACTAGAAGCCCATCTGCAAACTGGGCCCACATACGAAGATATTATGCAAAAGACCAGACCTGTTGAATAAAGAAGATCAACGGGCACCAGTTACAAAATTGAAGAAAGAATCTGCATCCATAAATCCTACCATGAAGACGACGGTTTCAGGGAGAAGACAAGATCATCAGTTACCGAGTATGGAACATCCGAATAAAAGCTTCATTAATAAAAACTCCAACGGGCAGATAAACGGAGGAGACCAAGACCTATAAAAGGAGAAAGAAAGACACCAACGGGGGGATCGAAAAAAGACCACGACAATTACTAAGACAAGACTGATTCACAACCGCCCTCACGGCATATCACAGAAGGTTGAGGTACCCAAAAGCCTTGACCAATTTACTTTACGTTGATCGATACCATCACTAACTTGAGCGTCGGAGTGTCTACGGTTTCCACCACACCGGTGGGCAGTAAGCTCCTTATTCGTTCTATTTGTTTTGCAGGATTTACTCGCGCCCTACAAATTGATAATCTCGATTGTGGACATTGGCCGAAATCAGAGTCTACAACAACAACTCCCAAATGCTCAGTTGTGCTCGTGTCTTCTTCAACTGACGCAGCACTACATCTCCTTCAGCATTATCCCCATTTTCCACCATTCTCTACCTTCGGCCAACACCCAATTGCCTTTCTCCACTATTCACTGTAAAAAAACACCCACTGCGTGTCATTCCTTTTACCTCATCTTCATCACTGCTTGAGAAGTCCAGCCAGAAATTCTTCCCCTGCTCCGTTTCATCCTCACTACTGCTATCCCAAATCCCCAGGCAAAAGACTTGGTGGTCAAAGGTTTGGAGGACAAGGCTTTCAGGTAAGCAGGAGCTAATCATATAGGTAGGCAGTGAGACTAAGTGATAGTTCGGTATGGGGTTATGTGTGTGTGTTGGGTTGCTCCTTTTCGGGGTCGGGTATTTTGTGGGTGTCTATGAGGTCCTGTATTTCATGTCTGAGGCGGGCACAGCTGTCGGTGTCATGGCCTTTTTGCTGGTGGTATTGGCAATAAAGGTTCAGGTTAAGACGTGGTGGTAGAGGGTGTGGAAGTGGTTTAGCTTCTAAAGGTCTCATGAGTCCTTGTCTCGTCAACTTCTCAAGCACCTTAGACAAAGGCCTACCCAGGTTAGAGAAACGCTGGTTCCTAATGGCGGCAACCTCAGCAGAAACGGGCTTGACACCTGACGGTCCTCCAACAGTTCTCCTGTTCAGGCTATAAAACTTCTTGTTCCTAACTTCCTTTTCCTCGATATCCATGACAGTTTCCCTCAACTGCCGAAAATCCGTAATCATGGAGGTCATCCTCCTCAACTTACCATAGATAGAGGGTTTGGTGCCATTGATGATCATTTTGATCTGTCCTTCTCTGAGGGCCGAGTCTGCATATTCAAAAGCTGGCTTCTCCAGCGGTCCACGTAATCATTGAAGCTCTCATTCGGCTTCTGCTTGGTATTCTCCAAGTCGCGAAGCGACAATTCGATCTCCAAATTTGTGACATATTGATTCAAAAAGGCCTCTGCCAGTGCCCTCCAATCATCTTTGACCTTCATTTCCAGGCCATGATACCATACCACGAGTGCCCCCTCAAGTGACATCCCGAACATCTTATGGACCTGACATTGCGACAGACCCACTGAACTCATCACAGAAACATACTGCCGGAGATAGACCCTCGGATCCCCATTTCCATTGAATTTGGCTATGTCAGACATCTTGAACTGAGCTGACAACTGTTCCTCGAACGTCATTGCCTCATAGTCTAGCAGATCTTCATGCTTTCCCCTCATCTTACGGGTGACTGACTCTACATGATCTCGGAGATTCTGCAATTCAGCCTGAGACCCGGCTATCCTTCATGCGGCGTACTCAGCCATGTCATCATCGAAGAAAGAGATATCATCATTCAACTTGTTCGGAGGGTTCTCACGCCTCACATTCTCAGAGCCTCCCCCAGTACGTGGCACAACCATATTAGCCATAGCAGTGGTCAAAGCTTGCAGTTGCTCGGTAACCTTAGTGAGACTTATTTCCTGCTGATCCATACGAGATACCTCGTTCTTTGATTCGCTCATATTTGCTGACGACCTTTTGACGAGTCTGCCCTCTTCCCTAACCCAACATGTATCTATGATGTCTTTTAAAACCGCATGTTAGCATGTATGCGTGCGATGCATGTAATGTATAAGTCGGCCAATTATCATTTTGAAGCATTCAACCATACTATTGCGCGGTGCAAACTTGTCCCAGTTGAAAAAGGCCCAACAGGTTTACACTTTTGCGATAACATGGCTAAATAACTTCAAATGATGAGGGCCTTAAACACAAAATGGCACATCGTCCTTTTAGAGTTTTTTGGCCCAATTTTCATAAGACACAAACTCGTCCTAGTTTAAATGGCCCAACGAGTTCACAACTCATGACGAAAGGTCCAACTGAATCCAAATGATGATAGTCATAAACATAGGCATAAATGGACAGTTTTTATTGGTCCTACAACTACAGTTTATGTGTGGGTTTATAGGGGTGTAGACAAAGGCTCCCGCTGACGAAGGATTGCCCACAACTAGGACTCCCCACTCAAGGGTTCGAGCGACCAATTGAGTGCACCTTTTTTATACCTTAAGGTACGTGCCAACGAGTTATGGTGCATGACTGACTGTCAAATGGATTTCCTATTGAAGATTCCCCAGAGGGAGGGTGAAGCGAACTCTCTTAAATACCCAAGTCTCTTAGGCTCTTATCGCCTTGGTGACTGGAATAAACAATAGGTCTTCCAAATTAGTCCATCACGGTAAGCTTCGGGTAAATGATTATCCAGGTGCCTTCACAACTTTTCCTTATAGAAAGGTAGTGAATGCATGAAGACACCAAATCATTATTTAGCTCTAATAGTGCCTTTGTTTAAACTCTTTCAACCCACAGTAGACACGGTTAACTAAAAAAAAACCACAAACATTACAAGGCATTATTTCGGGGGCCGATTATCTATCCCCAGTGGAGTCGCCAGACTGTAGAACACAGAAATCGGCGATGATGATGTTACAGGCTCGCGGCCTAGTCAGGAGTACGGAGTAGCCCACAAGGGAACTAAACCGGAGAAATAAAATGGAGTCGCCACCCAGTGTGAACTGGGAAAATGATTTAAGGCCTCACTCACCCCTCGCAAGGGAAGACCTCAAACCGTTAGGTTCAGAATGGTCCCTTACTTATGCCACTTGTAATGAACGGATTTATGTAATAATATAACCGAGTCTACGAAAGAATAACCTACATCTAAGTTCGCATACGACCTATATCTAAGTTTGCATATAACATATATCTAAGTTTGCATGTATAAAAATAAGTCGGAATAACGGCAAGCACACAATCTCATGAACATATTGAATTAACAAACGCGAAAATATAAATAAATAATAATCTAAACGTAAACATAGATTAAATTCCTAATGCGAAAGAAATAAGTAATCATGCTTGGAAATAATCAACTATATCATGCATAAAAGTAACATACTATTTCTAATAAACAACAAATAAACATAAGATTGGATGACATGAAATATGTGCGTTTCTCAAGTGGTACGTTGAGTTGTCTCCCAAGTACAGACCGCATTACCGTCCATTCGGATTTGGCTACGGAATTTATGTCTGGGTTTCCATCCTATATACCGCAAGAGATAACACATATTTCATTCATCCCATGGCCACAACATACATGAATTCACAATATGCATGTAAAGAAATATTAATAAATAACAGAAAAAAGAACGGGAATAAATAAAAAGGTGCCCTCAGGTCTAACCTCTTAAGTCGTCTCTTGGAAGTGCGCTACGCGGTTGTCGGAAGGGTTGGTGCTCCGTAACTTTTCCGATGTACTGGTTCGTTGTTTTCCTTCGTTGCCTCGCTGTTTGAGCTACTGTTGCTCACTATTTTTTTAACGTATTTGGGCTGTTTTTCAGGGCAGTTTTTCGGTGATATAATGTGTAGTTTCAGTGTAATTTTTTGGTGTTTTCAGGCAGTTTACTTGGCAGAATTTTTGGTGGTAATATGGTAGATTTCTGGGACTGTTTTCGGTGGTTTGGAGTGCAATTCAGGGGCTGAGTTTCGATGGCTTTGAGGGGTGTTTTCTGGAGCGTTTTTATGCATTTTTTGGAGGCAGTTTATGTGCAGTTTTCAGTGAAAGGAGGGGCTGTTTGGTGTGAGTATGGAGGCTGTTTGAGCGTGAATGGAGAGGGCTGTAGGGATGTGGTTTGTTTCGGCAATGAAGGAGGGCTGTAGGGAGGTGGTTTGTTCTCGGCTGGAGGGGAATTTAGGGCTTGTTAGTTGCGGCAATGGAGGGGAAATTTGGAGGCTTGTTCACGGCAATATAGGGAGTTTTTAGGATACTTTAGGTGTGAATGCTAGGGGTTCTAAGGTTGGGTTTATGCTTCTTTTTATATGAGAGGGTTGGGGTTTACCTTATACGGGTAGGAAAACCGAGATTGTGTAATTATAGAGGAATATTTAATTTATGTGTCATAAGGAAAGAATCTCTTCAATTTAGGAAGGTAATTTGATTTTATTTGATTTGATTTGATTTAGTTTAGGAATGTGATTGATGAGTTTTAATTTGAATATTTTAATTTGGGAAGGTGATTTGGTTTGATTTCAACGTGTGTTTAATGTGTGGATTTGTTATTTTGGAAGGAGATGGGCGTGTGGTTGGTCATTTTGGGTGTGTGTTTGGGTTCTTTTGGTGGGCTTGGTGTGTGGTTGGTGATGTGTGGGCTTGGTGTGTGGCATGGAGGGGTTTTGGGCCTGGTGTGTGGCTTGGAGGGGTTTTGGGCAAAGGATAAGTTTTAAAACAGAGGTCTAACGAGAAAACCTGAAGCTAAGCAAATGAATTAAATCCAACAGGGTATTTATTTCTGACTTTTCCCTTCCGACGTCCGTTTCCCGCGGCTTCCGCAACTTAAGAGGTAATGCCTCCATTCGAGACTCATCATCGGGACTTATATGCAAAAATGCAGTGCCTACACTTGCATTTATTTAATTTGATTAAATTAAATACGTTTCATCTTTGCGGAAAATATTTTTTTTAAAAAATAAGCTTCTAAAAGTAATATGTATTGGATGCATATTTCTTGGTCTGTCTTGTCCATACGGTTTATGGATATCTGTTCTATGGCTGCATCTGAGATCATGCCAAAGCAGTGAGGATGTAGTTGATAGAAATTTATCTATACCAGATGTATATGTGATACTAGATAAATTCAGGCGAAAGCGGAAATCCTGAACGTGCCAAAGCTGTCAGGACTACGCAAGTATCTTGAATTTGTTATTTACAAGTTTAACCTTGGTACGCCTCATTGTGAACGTGCCAAAAATGTCACAACGAGAAATGACCAGGACCGGAACCCAGGAGTCACTGTTGAGTGATTGACAATGAGTTGTCTACCTAATGAATATACATAGGCGAGATCGTGCCAAAGCTATGAGCTGAAATATATTCATGTGATCCATCTTTCGCTATTAAATTTAATTTGATTAATTGTTTGTTTGCATTCTGTTTGGGTATTACAGTATTGCATGTGATAGTGGGAGGGACATTTTTAGATTAAAAATCCATGATCTATTTATGCTTTGTTTGATTTATATTATATGAAACTGTTATGTCTGCGAACCATTTTTTCGCTATCTATATGATAGATTTGCGATGGCGGCACCTGCTTCTAATCCTTTTGCTCGTATACTTGATATGAACAAGCTTAAGGGCGCCAAAAACTTTGCAGATTGGGACTTGGATCTGAGAATTATTCTTGGGTCTGAGAAAATAGAATATGTGTTGGAAGGTCCGTTGCCACTGGCCATAGCACATGATGCTACACCAGAGGAACATGAGACTCTTCAAAAGTGGAGAGATGATGATAGACGAGTCAAATCATACATTCTCAATTCCTTGGCACCAGAGCTTAAGAGGCAATATTTTGGATTGCCCGACGCATATATTATGATGACGTGATTGCGAGAATCCTTTATGAACCAATAACGGGTCTCGGTTCATAAAATTGCTATGGAACTGTTCCATGCAAAACTGGAAGAGGGACAGGCTGTGAGTCCTCAAGTGCTTCATCTGATTGATTTGATCGAATAGTTGAGGCGCTATATTTTCCCTCTCAATGACACTTTAGGAAAAAGTGTCATACTTGGATCTCTGCCAGCGCCATATCGCCAATTTGTGATGTATTTCAATATGAATGGGATTAGCTGTTCTTACCAGGAGCTGCATAAGATGCTGCAGATCGCGGAGGAAGATTTGAGGAAGGGAGTACCGACTCGCCCTTCTAAAAACACTGATCTTCATGTTTCCTCCCAATCTAAACAGAAAGGGAAGAAAAAGAATGGTACAAATCTTGCACCACAAGGTAAGGTAGCTAAACCCAAGAGAGCTGCCGAAGACAAATGCCACCACTGCAGCAAGATTGGCCACTAGAAAAGGAAATGTCCTGACTATTTGGCGCAAATCAGAAAGGAAAGAACATCTACTTCAGGTACTTTTATTTTTCCCATTATTGATATCTCTTTAGCTTGTGAAGCTATGTCGTACAGTTGGATTTTAGATTCTGCTTGTCCAATTCACATTTGCAAATTGTTACAAGTGCTGAAGGAAAGTATACGGCTAAAATCTGGGGAGATGCAATTGCGATTTGGGAGTGGCGACTCTTTGGATGCAGTTGCTTTGGGCTTATGCGAGATTCATCTGCCCAATGGGAGCCTTTTGTTGCATGACTTCTTTTTTGTACCAGGATGTGTAGCGAACATTGTATCACTTTTTGTATTAGATACTGAAGGCTATAATGTAAATATTAAGAATCGTTCTTTATATTTATATGATAGATATAATGTTCAGATCCTTGTTTTTCCAAATGAGCATGGTCATTACATTTTGCATACATTACAAGATATCTTTAATGCTGGTATTAATAAACTTAAAGTATCTTATATAAATAATATTGAACTGTGGCATATGAGGTTGAGTCATATAGGCGTGAAACGCCTAACCCAGTTGGTTAGGAATAGTTTGATACATGATCTCACCATTGAACCTTATTCAACTTGTGAATCTTGTATTCGGGGTAAAATGACCAAAGCCTCATTTTCGAGTGTAGGACACCGAGCCACTGACTTATTGGAACTAATACATTCTGATGTATGTGGTCCCATAAGTCACACCACTATCAGTGGTTTTTCTTACTTCATTACCTTTACCGATGATTTGTCACGCTATGTTTATGTTTATTTGATGAAACAAAAATCGAAAACCTTTGAAAAGTTCAAAGAATTCCGAAATGAAGTAGAAAAATAGACTGGTAAATATATTAAATGTCTTCAATTTGATCGAGGCGGTGAATAAATGAGTGGTGAGTTCACCGATTATTTAAAGGAGAATGAAATTCTCGCTCAGTATACTCCTCCGGGTACTCCACAGCACAATGGAGTGTCCAAAAAGAGAAATCAGACTTTATTGGATATGGTTCGATCGATGTTGAGTTTTACAGATTCGCCATATTACTTATGAGGATATGCTCTTTTAACTACTGCACATCTTTTGAATAAGATTTATTCCAAGGCTGTTCTTATAACTTCATATGAGATATGGACTGGTAAGAAACCGAATCTTAATTATGTTAAGATTTGGGGTTGTCATGCCTATGTCAGGATGGCTCAGCTAGATAAGCTTTCGCCTCGAGGGCAAAAGTTTAGGTTTGTTGGATATCCTTCAAATACGAAATGATATTTGTTTCTATGATACCGACCATCGAAATGTGTTCGTAGCTCACTTCGTAAAATTTCTAGAAGTAGAATTTTTCTCTGAATGAGGTAATCATAGACAGGTTGAACTTGATGAAGTACAACCTGGAACCAACGAACCAGTGGAGGAACCTGAAGTTCAAATAGATGAAGAACCTTCAACACACACTCTCTGTAGGTCCCAAAGGGTGTCTATACCTCCTGAACACTTGTATTTGATACAAGAAAAGAGTCTGGATGTTCTCTTAGTTGAAGAGACTGACCCTTATACCTATAGAGAAGCAATGTTAGACATCGACTCCACGGAGTGGCAAGAGGCCATGAAATCAAAGTTAGACTCTATGCATCAGAATCAAATTTGGGACTTGGTTCCGCTTCCTGAAGGAATTGTTCCTATTGGTAGTAAATGGGTTTACAAGAGGAAGCATGGGCCTGACGAAAATGTTGAAACCTTTAAGGCCACACTGGTAGCTAAAGATTACATGCAGCGACCTGGTGTCAACTACGATGAAATTTTTTCGCCAATTGTGATGCTAAAGTCTATAAGGATTTTATTGTCTATTGTTGCTTACCATGATTACGAGATTTGACAAATGGATGTCAAAATGGCTTTTCTAAATGGGTTTCTTGACGAAGAAATCTATATGGAACAGCCGAAGGATTTTGTATCCAGCGAAACCTCAGTATGGAACAGCTCGTAGTTTTGAACTCTATCTCTGACAACGTTACACACACAAACCTTTAAGGGTGAAGTCAAAAAAGTCCTGTGCATTTTGACCGTGCACGTATATCCCAGTATAGTGAATGCTCTAGAAACTTTTGCCCAAAATTTCATAAGAAGCGGCCTCATTTCTACATTCACATAGGTGAGTCTATCAAGAGTACTCTTGTAGCTAGGTACTCCACTCTATATAGGGTATATAATACATTAAAAGTTAAATAACTCATTCTAAAATCGCTTCAGGATACCATGCTCTCCGAATGGAACTCGTCAATTATTAGCATGATTCAACTCTCATTACTTTATAACTTGTTATTACTCATTAAACCTATTTTTTGGGATCTCCAGTTTATAGGTTGGGTTACCATCATAAGTAATCTAATTATTAATGGCAATAGTCTCATTCTTTTTGAAGTATTGAATATCTTCTCTCTTGCTAAACCTTTCATCAAAGGATCAGCCAAGTTATTTTTAGTCCGTACATGATCCACTCTTAAACACCTCGGGTCTTACATGAGTCCGGTATAATTCTCTCAAGTGATCAGGTAACTGACTAATTTTCTCTCTCTATCTCTAGTTCTTGAGTTATAAATCTTTTTGTAAGTTGTGACATGCAAAAATTGCTAACCTAAATTACCCACACAATTGCCCACATCTGAATCTGAGACTTCAACCCCTTTATATACGCTTTCAAATTCATTATTCCATCACATCTCACGTCATCTGAAGTCACTTACTCATCATTGCAGTTGCTGCCACCTCCAACTGCCTATTATCCAACCAATCAGATGGGTTTATTCATCTGCCACCGCACCAGCCTATGATGGTTGGCAGAGCCTACTTCCAATGAGAATCGTTGCTTCCCACAGTCATCATTAGTCTTTTAGAAGAGCATCTTCCCAAGTAAGGGATACGTCACACAACCTTAGTATTGACTGGCTTGTGATCTCATATTCGTCTATCGGGTCGGCATATCGAGGCAGATGATATTAATCAATACTTCATCTAACTCTCTCAACCAGGTCGGGTTGACACATAAGAATCTCATCAGGTTGGGCTCCACAAACTCTCAGAAAATCCCAAATTAACATATTTCATGTGGTCGGATCGGTATCCAAACTTGATTCATCCCCAATATGTTCTTGTTCACATGAGAACTCATTTGTACCCGTAGGTCGGGTTTCTCTGTCAAACCTTATATCCCTATAGGCTTTTGAGCCTTTCCCATCTACTTTTAGCTAAGCACAAATCTCCATCCTACCCCTCATCGGTACTTAAATCTTCTTTGAGGTATAAAACCACCATCAACATATGTCCCATAGTTCTCAGTATCAACGAGTTTGTGAGTTGATGGCGAGAACTTTATAAAAGGATAGTGGTTCCCCCTCATACTGATGCTCAACCCCATCAGGTCCATGCTTTACATCCCTTCTGAAAATCAACCTCAAGTCCATAGCCTCAAACTAGCTCTGACTGAACATACTCTCATGCTAAAAAATATCTTGGACCCATACAATGGGCACCTCCACCAGTGGCTCATGACTCGGCCACCATATCCATTATGCCTTTTTAGTTTGAAGAAGTTCACCTCGTACCACCTCGGGTAGAATATACTCTTCGCACATGCTGAAATCACATGGGGAATGATCTGTAAAGACTTGCAAAGTAAAAAAACAAACTATGAGGGAAAACTCTCATTCTCGAGCCATTAAAATAGCAAGGTCTCGGGGGAGAACTTCCGACTCCGAGCCTTCTAATCCTTACAAGCTACAATGGCCACGGAGGTCTGAGGGCCTTACGTGCTATATACCTCTCATCTCAATCGCCCCAGGGACCTCTGTTAACCCCGGGCTATGGATCCCATAAAGGGGGTGGCAAACGCCATGATGGCATTATCTCTCCTTATGCTATGTAGACCTCGAGAATACAATCGTCACGGAAGCCCTCTAACCACACTTGTTATTGTTACCCCGATGTCCTAAACGTTATGCCGGCCTCCAGCCAATCGTGCTATGGTTACTTCGAGGCTCCAAACACCACTCAAGTCTTGGGGCCTCCCCCGCGCTATGCACCTTAAATAAGGACGTCAGACGCGACATCGGCCCTCCAGCCACAAGTGCTATGATCGTTCTGAGGCTATAATCGTCACGTAGGTCCTCCCACTCGATCGTGCTATATAGCTTGCCTTCTAAGATTTATGTCATCTTACAAGTATTTTTCTAGTGGTGCTTCCTGAGTATCTTCGTATTCTATAGCTTCTTGAGCCGGGTGCCATCCAGCTGCTCTAAGTGATAGGCCTCCGGCTTGATGACATCAGTTACTTTGTATATACACTTCTACCGATGATTCCCCAACTCTTTGATCACCATCTCCTACCCTTGTCTTATTGTGTTGGTTGTTTTTTGTACTGATCCCCACAGACAGAGCCAACTGTTGACATTTGTTTTTCGTTCCAAAGGCAATATGAAAAATTAACCCCTCGAACAAACCTCCATCGGCAGTGAATTTGTTTGGTTAGTAGGAAACCAAAGCAAACTTAGCAAGCAGACAGAATAAACACATAGTTTACGTGGTTCAGCAGAGAGTGGCTCCTACCTACGTCCACAGGAGAAAGTGGGATAGTTTATTATTACTCGAGGTCAAGACCGACCCAAGCTACAAATGAGGAAATAAACTCACAAAGTGATTAAACACCTCGGGTCTTACACGAGCCCAATATAATTCTCTCAAGTGGTCGGGTAATTGACCAACTTTCTCTCTCTATATCTAGTTTTTGAGTTATGAATCTTTTTCAAGTAAGAAAATTGCAAACACAAATTGCCCACACAATTGCTCACCCCTGAATCTGAGACTTCAACCCTTTTATATAGGCTTCCAAATTTACTATTTCACCGTCTCTGACGTCATCTCATGTCACTTACTCATCATTGCAGTTGCTGCCACCTCCAACTGCCCATTATCCAGCCAATCAGATGGGCTTATTCATCTGTCACTGTACCGGCCTATGGCGGCTGGCAGTGCCTACTTCCAATAAGGACTGTTGCTTTCCCACAATCATCATTAGTCTTCTACAAGTGCGCCTTCCCAAGTAGGGCATACGTCACACGATCTCAATATTGATCGGCCTGTGATTTCATCTTCGTTCCTCGGGTCGACATACCGAGGCAGATGATACTAATCAAAGCTTCATCTAACTCTCTCAATCAGGTCGGGTTGACACATAAGGATCTCATCGTGTCGGGCTACACAAACTATCAGAAAACCCCAAATCAACACCCTTTACGTGGTCGGGTCAGTATCCCAACTTGCTTCATCCCCAAGATATTCCTATTCTCGGGAGAACTCCTCTATACCACTAGGTCGAGTCTCTTTGTCAAACCTTATCTCCTTCTGAGCTCTCGGGCCTTTGTCATCCACTTTTGGCTAAGTACA
>SKCR01046549.1:0-41396 GCA_019454045.1 Zanthoxylum bungeanum
TAATGATTAAACCTTTATGGATTGATACTGTCTCATATCATCACAATCCGGAACTAATCATAGGGACTTTTACCATTTATATATCAAAGTAAATAAATTACAAAACGGTAAAAGGCAATTTCATTACTACATAGTTAATTTTGTACAATAATACAATATCATTTACAAAATAGTGACGCTATGGGTCATTACTGTCTAACAGGAAGACACCAAACCATTACCCAACCTTAAAAAGTGCCTTTGATTAAACCATTTTTAACCCACAGTAGACACGGTTAATTAAAGCACAAATCATAATATTACAAGACATTATTTCGGGGCCGATTCTCTATCCCTAGTGGAGTCGCCAGACTGTGGGACACAGAAACTGGGCGACACATGCTGTTCCGGGCTCGCGGCCCGGTTGGGAGTACGGAGTAGACCGCGGGGGACTAAACCAGAGAATAATGGAGTCGCCACCCGGTGTGAACTAGGAAAATGATTTAAGGCCGCACTCACCCCTCGCAAGGGAAGACCTCAAACCGTTGGGTTCGGAATGGTCCCTTACTTATGCCGCTTGTAATAAGATGATTTGTGCATTAATTTAATCGAATATACGCAATATATTTCCAAGAGTCTTCTACTTTTAAATTCACATGCATGAAGGCAATCATCATAATGAAAAACATAAAATATTTTCATAAGCATATTATATTTGATCATATGCATGCCAATAGATAGTAATTGTACAATCACGCATGAAAGCAAATCGGAATAACGGCAAGCATATAACTTCATGAACATGTTGAATGGATAAATGCGGAAGCATAAGTAGGTAACTACCATGTAAACATGCATCATGGAAACGAACATGTAATCTTGTGAACACAATAAATGACTAAATGCGAGAACATGAACAATCAAAAAGGCAAATGACAAAATGAGTAACCATGCATGAGATGTGACGAAAGAGGGCTTGTTTATCGTGGGCGTTCATGCGATGTTCGAACGGTAAACAGAAGGTTCGCGTTCGAGTAGCGTTCATGAACGCGTTAGAACGGAAATGAAACAGAATGCTCACGTTCGAATGGCGTTCGGAAACACGTTCGAACTGAATGAGACCTGATGCATGATAAGGAAAAATGCACACGCGTTCGAGTTGCGTTCGTAAACACGTTTGAACAGACTGAGACAAAAAACATGCGTTCGTGCGGCGTTCTGAAACACGTTCGAACGGGGTTACAACAGTGACCTCCAAAATGCAGTAAACAACATGACACATACGTGAACGGATGAATAGATGACACCTAATCAATAATACAGGGCTAAAAGGCACGGCAAAGTATCGTGATAAAAGATTTTAACCCCTCGACTTAGGGGACCTTTAATCCAACTTACTAAGCCCATGCACTAATAACATAATGCATATAAAAAAAATAAAGACAACAATTTCAGACTTTTTATACCCGATTGAACACATCTTACATTCAACCGAATATACGTCATCCGGCGCGGTGAAGCATCGTGGTAAAGGATTTTAACCCCTCGAAATGGAGGACCTTTAACCCAACTTACTAAGCCCATGCACTAATAACATAATGCATATAAAAATAAAGACAACAATATCGGACTTTGTATACCCGATTGAACACATCTTACATTCAACCGAATATACGTAATCCGGCGCGGGGAAGCATCGTGGTAAAGGATTTTAACCCCTCGAAATGGAGGACCTTTAATCCAACTTACTAAGCCAATACGTTAATAACATAATGCATATAAAAATAAAGACAACAATGTCGGACTTTGTATACCCGATTGAACACATCTTACATTCAACCGAATATACATCATCCGGCGCGGTGAAGCATCGTGGTAAAGGATTTTAACCCCTCGAAATGGAGGACCTTTAATCCGACTTACTAAGCCCATGCGCATCACATTATTACATAAACAAATAACATGCAGAAATTAAATAACGATAATAAACAAATCAAGATACACATGAAATAAAATATGTGCTGTATACTCAAGTGGTACGTTGAGTTGTATCCCGAGTACAGATCATACTACTATCCATTCGGAATCGGCTATGAAATTTATGTCCGGGTTTCCATCCTATATACCACAAGAGGCGACACATTTTCCGTTTTATTCAAGGGCCACAACATACACCATTTCATAATACATGCATTTTTTATCTATTCAAGGGCCACAACATGCATCACTCCACAATAATCATGTAAATAAGATTCAATAAACAAAAAAAAATACGAATAAAAATGAATGTGGAAAGTGCCCTCAGGTCTAACCTTTTTCGTCGACTCTCGGATTCGCGTTTCATGGTGATCGGAAGGGTTAAGGCTCCGCAACTTTTCCAGTTCACTGGTTTGCGTCTTTCCTCGCTGTTTCACTGCTCAAGCTACTGTTTTGACTCCGTTACGTTGCTGTTTTGCTGTTGTATTTTGGTCACTATTTTTCGTGTTTTGGGCTACTATTTTTGCGGTTAAAGGGCTGCTGTTTGTTAGCGTTTTTTATTGCTGTTTGGAGTTGAATTTCGGTAGTTTATGGGGGGTGTTCCAGGGGCTGTTAGATGGTATTCTTGTTTGTGTGTCTTTTTGGATGGCTTTGTTGTGGCGTGAGTGGAGTTTAGGCGTGAGCCTGAAGCCGTGAAGGGGCAGGATGGGCGTGTGGCTTACGTTGAGAGAGGCATGTGGCTTCGTGAAGGGGTGAGTGTTAGTGGGTTGTGGCTGCGCAGAGGGTTCGACTGTGTTTGTCTTTGTTTATTAATGGTGGGCTGTTAAAGTGGCGATAAATTATGAGGCAGCGAGTGGAGGGTGTAGGTTTGATGAACATGAATGGCTTGTGATTTTTGATAGTGCGCAGGGTTAAAGGGGTTTTTAGCTTGAAGGGTTCATGGCTGAGTGGCTGTGAGTGTTGTTTATTTTATGTGAAAGATGGCTGCTCGGCTTTTTCCTTTTTGTTCTGAGTCTTTGAGAGGAAGGGAGTGTTGGTTTTGGGTTTCTTTTATAGACAAAGGGGATGGGTGAATCCTTGCTTAACAAGGAAGGGATTTGTGCATTAAATGAGGATATGATTTAATGTTAAACAAGGAAAACCAAAGATTGATTGGAGTGTTGAGTTTCAATCAAGTCCCAAGATCATAAATCATGCATAAAAACGAGTGAATACACATCAAAAGAGGTGCGGAATAAACTCACATTGAACGGGTTTTGATGAAATGAAGAACAAGTTGCGTTTTTGCCTCCCTCCAAGCTCGGCAATAGCTTCCTCATGCAGTGGACTGCTCGGTTGGGGGCTGTTTTGAGGCTCCAATAATCGGCCATCAAAGACTCCATGGAAGCTCAAAGCTTCAAGCTTTTCAAGCTCACAAATTCGTTTCCCTATCACCATAATATAACCCATGTGTGTGCTAGCACTACTCTTCTTCATTTGCTTCTCAAAATTTCGGTCAAACCAGAAATTTTGGAGAATAAATCGGCAGTGAAGCCGTGAATGAGAGGGAGAAGAAAAGAGAGGGAAAAGAAGAAGACCGTATGTCTTGCATGTGAGAGAGAGAAGATAAAGCTTTAATATATATGTTTATTATATTTACCAAGTAAATTAAATAAAACATATATATTACTTTAATTCAAAAGTCAAAAAGTAAAAAGCAAATGTTGCTTTTTCAACTTCTACATCAATCACTCAAATCAAGTGACAACATGTCATATCACTCAAAGTGACATTTGATTTGATGCTTGATGTGACTAGCGATTTGACGCACGATTTGACTTGCGTGCCGCACTTGAATTCGAAATGCGAATGCGCTCGCAAATAATCCCGGGCTCGGGTTCGCTAATTCCAAATTAACGAATTTTCCGTCGCGTCGTAATTAAATGATTACGCCTAGCGAAATCACTATTCACGTCGCTAACGAATTAATTCTAAATTAATTCGTTCGCCCGAATTAAAATCTAATTCTAATTCCGCGTCGAAATCCAATTTCTAATAATATATCAAATATATTATTTTATCGATTAATTCCAAATTAATCGTTCTCTCTCTTTAATTAATATTTTATATCCCAGATAAAATATCTCCGCAATTAATCCCAGATTAATTTTCTCTCTCTTCTAATTAATCCTAGATTAATTAAGTGCAAGTTATACATCATCGGTGAATCTTCAGGAAGCGACCCATGAGAACTCCGGATATGTTGGCAGTAAATACGGTCGTCGGATTATCCGAACACGTAAATACCTCGTACTACGTTTATAACCGATTTACAAGACAAGGTTGGCTTCTAGCAAAGCGCCATGCCTACCCAATTCTCCAGAAATATTCTTACAGGAATATATAGATCTGTATCAAGCGTATTATACCGTAGTATTGTTTATATCAGCCCAGTATCGGATAGTCACGTGCTAGGGCTGGGGCTGGATAAGTGTCTGCCCCGTCCGAAGCACATGTCGGATGTCTGGTAACTAGTCTCTATAATCGGATATTCATGACCTGGTCACAATATCCTGATTGGTTGCGCAACACTTAAAAGCACTAATACCATATCTTGCGTGACATCATCTCCAATATGACTGAAGTCATACTTCCCCGTCTTGACATCACACACCCATACACTACGACTCTCTGATAAACCCAGAAGTGGTGTACGCAGAACCGGTTAAAGCCCTGTACCACCAAGACCAAAGTCTATCGATTATCATATGTATTAGCGATGCAAGTCTCAGGTTAAGACTATACACACCTACCTTGATTTCGGCCTCCCATAGACACATAGTCATAATACCAATGGGATTCCGAGGGGTCTATCCAGAGCGAAGCTGTTTCCCGTACCATCGGTGAAACACGACCTCCTATCGCACTTGCATAAGTATCCAATACTTATATATATGAGAACTATGCCGTTGTGCCCTCACAACGCGCATAAGTGCAATACTAGCCTATTCCGCATTATCGATGTCCGGTCTCGATAATACTCCGGCTAGGGATATTTAATGATTAATCCTTCGGGGATTGATACTGTCTTATATCATTCTCAATCCAGGAACTAATCATATGGACCTCTCTTCATTTATACACTTATGGTGATCTAATCACAAATGATGAGAGTGCAATTTCTTTGTCACATAGTTAATTTGTACAACAACAACGTGATCTGTACAAATAGTGACGCTATGGGTCATTTTGTCCAACAATCTCCCACTTGGCACATAGCCAGTCACTCGAGTGTCTAACACCCGAACTATGTACGGTTCGCTCAAATTGCTGAGGAAAGGTTTTCGTCAGCGGATTTACGTAATTATCTTCTAACGCGATTTATACGATCATCACATCGCCACGATGTATGATCCGAACGAATCAGGTGATATAGAAGTATATATCTGGATCGTCGATGAGACCTTTAATTCCTTAGCCTGTGCTAACGCCTAGCTCAGCTGCTAAAAGAACTATATCTAATTTAATTAGATTTATTATCGATCCAAATGGCTTCTATTGCTGCCTCAGCTGCAGCAATAATCCGCATTTGTTGTTAATTCGGCAACAGTTATCTTGCTCGAAATATTTCTAGCTCACTGTCCCAGTGTTCAAACTTTTATAGTACCGCAGTATTTACCGGTTTGGAAACTTGCAGCAGTGATCCTAGTCACTTCAAGTTCTCCATCTCCATAGTTTAAGACAACATCTTTTAGTTCTCTCAGATACTAACAGATGTTCTTAATCTTCAATCCAGTGACTATCACTTGGATTGACCCGATTGTGACTCCATATGCTCGAAGCCTATGAGACACCAATACAAGTACATTTTAAATGTACAATTTCCAGAGTGTTAACAACTCTAAATCTATCCCTGTAGATCTTTATTCCTTGAATAAAGGTTGTTGCCCCCCAGAATTCTACGGAGAATTTCTATGAAAACCAAGCTTTCACCGATTGTTTTATGGGAATTTAATTATCAGTGCTCTCCCACTAACCTCCTTATATACACAAGAATCATTTCGTTTTGAATTAAATCATACTCCATTATGATTACATCAAAACGATAATTCCTAGAACCTATGCTTGCTTCAATCCAAACATGGATCGAATAACCTGCAAACCTTGTTTGTCGGTTATACAAAATCGTCAGGATGTTGTAAGCATCCTCCAAAAGGTTTCCTTTTCAGGAAAGCGATTTTGATCTGCAACTGACACATTTCATAAATGAAATATGCAGTTATCAACAAGCATGGCAACAGGTAAAAAGTTGAATCGTTATTAACACAATGTTGATAACGATACCTTTCCGTCAAAAGCCCAGCTTTGTACGTTGGTATGTTGCCTTCCATGTATGTCTTCCTTGAAGACGTTTAATGTACCAATAGGCACAATGCCTTGTGGTACAACAACTAGTATCCAAAATAGTTGTTATACATGGAATCCATTTCGGACTCATGGCACTTTGCCATAATAGGGAGTCGATACCTCGTATCACTTCCTCAATACGTAGTCGGTGGATATACCTTAAAAGATTAACATCTTTATGAGGTGAGATCAGAAACCCATACCCTAGGTTGTTTTATGACTCTTTCCGATCTACGAGTGTCTTGTGTATTGAAGATTAATGGTATAGATTCATCATAGATGAACTATTTGTGTTCCATTAAGGATTCGTGTGCCTTGAACAGTATTACTCCGATTTTCATCGAGTATCACTATCCTCCCACTAACCACTGCATATCGGTATTCCTCTCAGGAAAAACTGCATGGTGAGCAACAATCACATTGTTCTCATGTGAGATTTATAAGTACTATACTTAAGGTTTCCCTTAGGATAACCTATATTGGCACTTATCCAATTGGGTCCTTAGTTTGGTATCATCCAAACGTTATGCCTGGCATACCCAAATTATCCGTTTAAGGTCACGAAATATTCATGTTCACATCTAGCCTAGCTAGATATGGGCCCACTAACTTCACCATGAATAGGGCTAATAGATCGGTGGCACTTATACTATTACCAAGTAAATAGTATTTTAGGTACTTTACCTAATAAACTAGATTCGCAGACCTTATTTGAATAGTCAAATCAGTCCTAGTACCCACTCTTCAAAAGTGTGGATATACGAGTCTCGTTAAATTGTGTCCTAGACAACAATGCCACAAATAAGTCTCTATTGATCAAATCAATTTGAGCTATTTATTTGTCATTTTATATGTTTGAGATTTTATTTATATTCAAAATATAAATTCTGTTATTTACATCTAATGTATTTATCTCAGTATCATCTTTATATAATAAAACACTTAGTGTTCTATAATATAAAGGTTTTTATCCGCAACGGATTAAACACTGATATAGAGATAATGTCTCTAGTCAAACTAGTTACATTATAACAGTTCTTAATTTAAGTACACACCCGAAGGGCAGTTCCTAAACTTAAGTACCTACGGTCGAAACAGCGACTTTCGTCCCGTTTCCGATTCGCAGAGAAATCTCGGCTTGAAGTCAGTATCCAGCTCATAGCGGATTCTGAACATCAATACATATATTTTATGTACCACACTAAGTATTTAAAATCCAATTTCAATACTAGTTGTGAACATAACTAAGACAAACATTTTCAAAGTAAGAGCCTTGCCCTTTCTTTAATTCCTTCGTGTCTTCCATATCCAAATGGTAGTCACTTTGGGATATGTCAATTATCTTTTCAATATTTCACAAACCTTTGGCCAAGCCTTGGGTTTCGGAATATCGAAACGATGTGCACCTCGTGCTACATGCCCAATTGCAAACTTTGACTTTATCTCATCTAGAATAGTCAATTAATTCTCTAAGAATTATAAATTGCAATTTTAATACTTCTTAAATCTAAAATTAGATTTATGACAAGTATATCAAATTAAGCATTAAAGTCATCATCACATAAATCTTCCAAAGATCTTATGCTTACTTATTTTGCTTAATTTTGGGCTTGAGGTAAATAAGTTATTTTATCAAATAAAGTAACCTATTATTTATTCCCAATTTGAAAATTAAATCATTTAAAATATTTTAATCCCAAATTATATTTTAAATATCCAACTTTTCAATTTTATCTTGATTACAATAGTCCAACTATTTAATCAACGATTAGTGGTACTATATATATTATAATGATTATAATAGTCCAACTATATAATCAAATATAATCCAAATTAATTAACCTCAATTACATTGATTACTATAATCCAATTATAAAATCAACTGTAAACTGAAATTAATTAATTCAAATATATTGATTAATATAATCCAATTATATATAATCAAGTATAATACAGTCCAACTGTTTATTAAAACAACAATTTAAATATTAGTCCAACTAACATTTAATCTAATGACGAAATAATTTAAATGAGCGCGTATGGCGAGTAATTGAACGAATATTGCAAATTCAATTCTTGCCTCCCACTATTTTTCGGCGAGCCTCTAACCCTCTGTCGAGTACTCGGGAAACCGTGTTTCCTAGTGGGCTAGGATCCCGTTAAATATCACACAATCTTGACTTTGGCCAACAAATTGTATGATAATTAACTAGGGAGATCTCTAAGATCAATTGGATCCAATCCAATTCCTAGATCCAGTAGGTGGACATCCAAGTCCCAAACATATATCTCATATATGCCTATACATCGAATGTATACCCTAACTTTTTTCCTCTGAATCAACTAGGCCTTGGCTTTGGCACAACAAACCTAGTGATCCCAGTCAAGCGCGGACCCATTGACATGGAAGCTTCGTAATCAATGTCAATGGACAAGAAGTGGTCTTGACTTGGCCAACAAACCACAACTTGGACACGACACCGATATGGAACAAAGCCTCGTGATTAAAACACATCTTCGACGGACAAGGGCTTGACTTTGGCCAATAACCCCTGCCAATCTCGGATCTTGAGTAAGAATCACTCAATGGAAGGAAAATAAACCCTTGATATTTAACGAGGGTTTTTCGCGTGCAAATTGGCAACCAATTTATTATCTTTGTTAAGGTCTCATCATCATACACCCTTAAACATGCATTCTAAAGACATAATAAAGTGCATATGATAAAATAATAATGATATGCGGATGGATATTTTACACATTGATCCTAGATCAAATCTCTCACTTTCTCTCTCCCGCTAGCACATGTATTTACTTCTACCCGTTACACTACACTTCTAAAGAAACCTCATTTACATTGAGGGGAATAGATGAGAAGAGAATACAAAGAAATAGGAGATAAGGCTGGACTCGCAGGTCCAATTAATAAATCAAATTATTACAAAAATTTCTAAAATGCCCCACCCGACTAATATCCATCCGATATACATTATTCAAGCATCACAACATGTATTCATACAAGCATGTTATCAATCAATCTAATCAAATTTATTAATCTGATAATTGTAGGTTTCTATAATTAGTCCCAAGGAAAGATTAAGCTTATGAAATACAACAAAATGAATATATATAATAAACTTGAAGCATGGTGGAATCATACTTACAAAGCTTTTGTGATGAAAAGATGAACAAAGGTTGAAGCTCCAAGATCCTTGAAGTTTCGGCCAAGAGGAGAAAAGAGTTGAAAGCTCCAAGCTTTGTGAATTCCAAGCTCCAAGGTGGTTTCCCTATCACCTCCTTTGATTCCTTGCTTGTGCTAGCAAAAAGGAGAATGAGAAAACAATTTTCTGCCTTGTTGGTGCAGCTCATGGCGTGAGCAAGAGAGGAAGAGAGGAGAGTGTTTCACTTTAGATTTTGTTTCCTTTGCATGCCAAAAAACGTGAAAAATGACCAAGGAAAATGAAAAGTGAAGTGATATCTAATACCAAAAGAATTTTTTAATGCAAAAAATCCTGCCAAAACCGTGCATGGCTTTCCCTCCAAAATGAATCCATCATTTGCTATCATTACCATACTTTGAGATTAGAGACAATGCATCATCCCTCAAAGGTGACTAGATACATTCACTATCTATTCGTATTAAGTAATGAGATATCGCGATGTGATTTGCGGATATCACTCGATTCAAAATACGAATGTGTCCGCAAGCACTTTGGGCTCGGTTTCGTTAATTCCAAATTAACGAATTTCCGTCGCGACGTGAATTAAATAATTACGCCTTGCGAAATTACTATTCAGTTCGCTAATGAATTAATTCTAAATTAATTCGTTTGCCCGAATAAAATCTGATTTTAATTCCGCGTCGAAATCTAATTTCGTTTAATAATATATCGAATATATTTTTTATCGATTAATTCCAGATTAATCGATCTCTCTCTCTCTCCTAATAAGGCATTTTATCCAAGATAAAGTTTCTCCGTTATTAATCCAAGATTAATAAAGTTCGAATCAAACATCATAGGTGAATCTTCAGGAAGTGACCCAAGAGATCTCCGGATATGTTGGCCGTAAATACGGTCGTTGGATAATCCAAACACGTACGTACCTCGTACTACGTTTTTACCGATTTACAAGACAAGGTTGGCTTCTAGCAAAGCGCCATGCCTACCCAATTCTCCAGAAATATTCTTGCTGGAATATTAGATCTATATCAAGCGTAGTATACCGTAGTATTGCGTACATTGATCCAGTATCGGACGATCACATGTTAGGCCTGGGGCTGGAAATGTGTCTGCCCCGTACGAAACATATATCGGACATCAAGCAACTAGTCTCTTTAAATCGGGCAATACTGACCTAGTCATATTGTCCCGACGGTTGCAACCTTTTATAGAGCACTAGTTCTGTATCCTGCGTGATCATCAACTCCATATGTCTGAAGTGACACTTCCATCTTGACATCACACCCAGTGCACTACGATTCCTGATAAACCCAGAAGAGGTGAACACAGAACCAGTTAAGGTCCCCCAACCACCAAAACCAAAGTTTACCTATTGTCGCAAGTACTAGCGATGCAAGTCTCAGGTTAAGACCATATACACCTACCCTGATGCGGCCTCCCATAGACACGCAGACATACTACCAATGGGATTCCACGGGGTCTATCCAGAGCGAAGCTGTTTTCCGTACCATCGGTAAAACACATCCTCCTATCGCACTTGCATAAGTATCCTATACTTAAATATATGAGAACTATGCGTTGTGCCCTCACAACATGCACAAGTGCAATACTAGTCTATTCCGCATTATCGATGTCCGATCTCGATAATACTCTGACTAGGGATATTTAATGATTTAAACCTTTATGTATTGATACTGTCTCATATCATCTCAATACAGAATTAATCATATGGACTTTCGCCATTTATATATCAAAGTAAATAAATTACAAAACGGCAAAAGGCAATTTCATTATCACATAGTTAATTTTGTACAATAATACAATATCATTTACAAAACAGTGACGCTATGGGTCATAATGTCTAACAATAATTAGTGATCATCCAATGTTCAAACAAAGATTTGATTTTGTTCGAGTCAAACTCGTATTGCGATCACGTACTCAAAGTACGATTTCTCAAATAAAATTAAATTGCATGATTAAATCCAATTTAATACGTATTTAATTCTAATTCATTATTTAATTCCAAATTAAATATTACACTTTATAAAATAAACCTTTACGACTTAAATTCCAAATTTAATCGTTTCGGGTCTCAAAGCCCGATTAATATCCAATATTAATTTAATTAAGTCTAATGGGCTTTTAATTAATTTCTTGAGGCGTGGACTTTTGGTCAACTCGGGTCAAACCCACAACCAAAGTCCAATCCGGGAGTTACCCCATAAGCCCATAAATTAATTTAGGCCAATTAGGCCCAATTAAACGTTAAAGGTTCATTAGTCGCATTTGGACCTTTTGGAAGCGGTTTTGGGCCTAATTGGATCCAACCAATTTTGGCCTAAACCAACTTTGTACAACAAAGTCCAATAAACCCAATAACAACTTTGAAAGCCCAAATCCAATTTTAAGCCCAATAATTTAATTTCAAAAATTCCAAATTTTCCAATTAAATTACCTAAACTGTATAGCATTATTAATTGCCCAAATCAAAGTTTCCAAAACATCAAATTTGTCCAATTAATCATGCTTAACATCAATTAATCATGTCCAACATAATTAAATCAAAATCAAACCCAATTTCATGCTTCAAGTGTCTCGGCCATAAGGGGAAAATTATGTCCAAATCACATTCAATCCAATTGAACCAAATTAAACATAAATTCAACATCCCTAAATGATTTCCAAGTCATCCAATGAACAAAAAAATCAAAATCCAAGACAATAGGGCACTTGCCAAATTCGGCCATCACAAGCAAATTGGGGAAAATTGTTCCAAACACTTTTTCATCAAATTGATCTAATCAATCATCAATTAAACAACATTTAACCATTCTAAATCATCCAATTTCATTAAACATGCTCAAAATCAAGTTTACCCAAATTTGTCATGCCCAAAATTTGGGGAAAAATGGATCCAACCAAATTTCATGAAATTGATTATGCACAACATCAATTCAACCTCATTCAAGCATACTATACTAAACAATTTAATCATTTGATGCTCAAATTGAGTTTACCCCAATTAAAGTTGTGGCCAACATTAAGCAAATTGGGGAAAATCAATCCAATTAATTTTTCATCAAATTGATTACATATAACTCTAATTTATTCATATACAAGCATTCTTAAACAAACAATTTGTTAAAATCATGCTTAAATCAAAAAGCCCCAATTTTGCTCAAGAACCCTAATTCGTTTTATGCAACCAATAGCTCTGATACCATTGTTGAGTTTCAATCAAGTCCCAAGATCATAAATCATGCATAAAAATGAGTGAATACACATCAAGGAGGTGCGGAATAAACTCACATTGAACGGGTTTTGATGAAATGAAGAACAAGTTGCGTTTTTGCCTCCCTCCAAGCTCGGCAATAGCTTCCTCATGCAGTGGACTGCTCGGTTGGGGGCTGTTTTGAGGCTCCAATAATCGGCCATCAAAGACTCCATGGAAGCTCAAAGCTTCAAGCTTTCCAAGCTCACAAATTCGTTTCCCTATCACCATATATAACCCATGTGTGTGCTAGCACTACTCTTCTTCATTTGCTTCTCAAAATTTCGGTCAAACCAGAAATTTTGGAGAAGAAATCGGCAGTGAAGCCGTGAATGAGAGGGAGAAGAAAAGAGAGGGAAAAGAAGAATACCGTATGTCTTGCATGTGAGAGAGAGAAGATAAAGCTTTAATATATATGTTTATTATATTTACCAAGTAAATTAAATAAAACATATATATTACTTTAATTCAAAAGTCAAAAAGTAAAAAGCAAATGTTCCTTTTTCAACTTCTACATCAATCACTCAAATCAAGTGACAACATGTCATATCACTCAAAGTGACATTTGATTTGACGCTTGATGTGACTAGCAATTTGACGCACGATTTGACTTGCGTGCCGCACTTGAATTCGAAATGCGAATGCGCTCGCAAATAATCCCGGGCTCGGGTTCGCTAATTCCAAATTAATGAATTTTCCGTCGCGTCGTAATTAAATGATTACGCCTAGCGAAATCACTATTCACGTCGCTAACGAATTAATTCTAAATTAATTCGTTCGCCCGAATTAAAATCTAATTTTAATTCCGCGTCGAAATCCAATTTCTAATAATATATCAAATATATTATTTTATCGATTAATTCCAAATTAATCGTTCTCTCTCTTTAATTAATATTTTATCCCAGATAAAATATCTCCGCAATTAATCCCAGATTAATTTTCTCTCTCTTCTAATTAATCCTAGATTAATTAAGTGCGAGTTATACATCATCGGTGAATCTTCAGGAAGCGACCCATGAGATCTCCGGATATGTTGGCAGTAAATACGGTCGTCGGATTATCCGAACACGTAAGTACCTCGTACTACGTTTATACCGATTTACAAGACAAGGTTGGCTTCTAGCAAAGCACCATGCCTACCCAATTCTCCAGAAATATTCTTACAGGAATATATAGATCTGTATCAAGCGTAGTATACCGTAGTATTGTGTATATCAGCCCAGTATCGGATAGTCACGTGCTAGGGCTGGGGCTGGATAAGTGTCTGCCCCGTCCGAAGCACATGTCGGATGTCTGGTAACTAGTCTCTATAATCGGATATTCATGACCTGGTCACAATATCCTGATTGGTTGCGCAACACTTAAGAGCACTAATACCATATCCTGCGTGACATCATCTCCAATATGACTGAAGTGATACTTCCGTCTTGACATCACACCCAATACACTACGACTCTCTGATAAACCCAGAAGTGGTGTACGCAGAACCGGTTAAAGCCCTGTACCACCAAGACCAAAGTCTATCGATTATCGTAAGTATTAGCGATGCAAGTCTCAGGTTAAGACTATACACACCTACCTTGATTTCGGCCTCCCATAGACACATAGTCATAATACCAATGGGATTCCAAGGGGTCTATCCAGGGCGAAGCTATTTCCCGTACCATCGGTGAAACACGACCTCCTATCGCACTTGTATAAGTATCCAATACTTATATATATGAGAACTATGCCGTTGTGCCCTCACAACGTGCACAAGTGCAATACTAGCCTATTCCGCATTATCGATGTCCTATCTCGATAATACTCCGGCTAGGGATATTTAATGATTAATCCTTCGGGGATTGATACTGTCTCATATCATTCATTTATACACTTATGGTGATCTAATCACAAATGATGAGAGTGCAATTTCCTTGTCACATAGTTAATTTGTACAACAACACCGTGATCTGTACAAATAGTGACGCTATAGGTCATTTTGTCCAACATGGAGACAAGATTATACTTAATTAGGAAGTTCATATATTTAATTTGTTTTGTTTAGGCATGATATTATTTTAAATTGGTATATGATTTTTAGATTTTATTTAATTTTGTCATGTGTTAAATATGTATTTAATTAATTTGGATGTGTTTTTTGGGCTTTGGTGGGCTAATTGGGCTTGTGTGAGGCTAGCAGCAAAACCAGAAATACCGACACCGTTCAAACGCCGATTCGAACTCTACATGAACGCCCGCAATCTGCTTGACGTTCGAACGTCGTCACGAACGTAGCACGAACGAAAATAGTGAACTTGTGAAATGAATCTGATGACATACTTATTCTGAATTTCCCCTTCCAACGTCCGTTTCCCGCGACTTCAACGACTTAAAACGTAGTGCCTCTAAATGAAACTCATCATAGGGACTTATATGCAAAAATGCATTGCCTACAATCTCATACTTAGGATGTTAATTTTGGGTAGTCTTTCTAGCGATCATTCTCGATTGGCTAAGGAGTTTTGGGACAATGTAGATATGTTAAGCCTGATTGTATGCACCTTATGCTTAAACTGAGTACTTTATTATTAACGTTAGTACTAGTTATTCTTTTCTAGTTTATGTTCGTATTCTTTTTGCACTTCTAATTCCTTTGCTAGTACATGTATGATTACTGTCTTTATACTGACTATTCATCTCTCGAGTCTTATCCTGTCAAGTGATGTCCCGATCTCAGTAATATCGGTATTATTAGTTTCCTTGACCGTCTCTAGCTTATACTTAGTCTCTTCTCGAGTCATCCTATACATTATCCTCAATGGTGCGTTGCGAAAGGAAACATACGGGTCATTATCATCCATCTTTCTCCCTTTACTCATATAATAAAATTCCAGTTTTATCCCAACTCTGAAAAGCTTACTATTTCATAGTACCATTGAAAATCTATCTTATTATTATACACCCTTGTCATTGTTTGTCTAATATCCTTTCTATTATTGTCCTATCTCAACATTTTTACCTCTATCTTTCACTTGATGTCTTTATTGTCTTATTTCCCATTCATAATTATTTGTGAAACTTATGGTTCCTCTGTATATGTCTTTTATCTTGAGGGATATTACCTTCCAATTATCTCTTACCCTATCTTATAAGGTATTACAACATTATGGTTTCACTTGTTTTTGGGGATATCTTGAGGCGGTTATTGAGGTACTTCTTAACTACTGTGGTATAATGAGGGTTGGGACGGTGGGGTTTGATCCGAAATCTTTCAGGTTGTGCTGACCCTACTAACTACCCGTAGTGTACTTGCACATCCTATTCATCTATAAGCCTGAGACTCCAATGTTTACTAGTGTCAGCTTCCACACTAAGATACTTTTGCTAGATATTATCTGCATTGTCTCCAATTTTACTTCACTATTGATTTGTTTTCTTACTATCGATCATACTACTGTAAGTCTCTAAGACATGCCACAAGATTCTAAACATGATTATATGTGTGAAATAACAAGAAAAGTGGCGGAATCACTTACATTGTTTTATGGAGAAATTTCAAAATTTCCTATTTGGATGAAACTCCAAGCTTGTTGTTATATTGTTTTTTCCTTGGGTGAGTTTCCCTATCACCTAATTTGACTCCTCCAAGTGCTAGATTTGTTGAAATTTTGAAGCAAAAATTTCACAACAATTTTTAGAGGCATTCGGCCAAGCAAGGAGAGAAAAAAGAGAGTGTGTGTAAAAACTCAAGACTTAGTGGTTGTTGTGTTAAAAAAGCATTTATTAAATTAAGCCAACTACTTCCATCAAGTTTTGAACTTTGATGTAAGTCATGTGGTCCCACCACATTTTAAATTCAAAATTTGAGTTGGCTTTTCAACACACAACTTGACTTGGTCCCACCAAAGTCAAAGATATTTTGTGTTCCCAAAACACAAAAAGACACACGCAAAGTCACAGGTAATTTTATCGAGTTCGTTTAATTCCAATTAAATGAATTTACCGTCGCGCTATAATTAAATCCAATTTAATTAAATAATTATTGCTCGTAAAATTATTACGATAGTCGCTTTCGAATTAATTCTAAATTAATTCATTTGCACGAATAAAAATCCAATTTTAATTTCGTATTGAAATCCGATTTCAATTAATATATCCGATATATTATTTTAGCCACAAATAAATAAATTAAATAGAAAAATCCAATTTAACTATTAAATTTATTTTATCGATTAATTCTAAATTAATCGCGTTCTCTCATCTATACGAAGTTAATCCCATATTAATTCTTGCCTCAATTAATCCCAGATTAATTTTCTCTCTCATAATTAATCCCAGATTAATTCTATCTGAGTCAAATGTCATTGTTGAATCTTTTGGAAGCGACCCAAGAGATTCCTGGATATGTTGGCAGTAAATACGGTTATCGGACTATCTGAACACGTGCGTACCCCGTACCATGTTCTCACCGATTTATAAGACATGGTTGGCTTCTAACAAAGCATCGTTCCTACCCAATTCTCAAGAAATATTCGGTGAGGAATATTATCCGTATCAGGTGTAGTAATACTAATATTATGTAATACGTAATACAATCAAGTATTAGATGTCACATGTTAGGCCTAGGGCTTGCTCTGTGTCTGCCCCGTACGAAGTATATATCGGATCCCGAGTAACTAATCTCTGTAATCAGGAAGTCATGACCTAGTAATACTATCCCGATAGCTGCACCTTTTAAGAGTACTAGTTCCGTATCCTGTGTGACCATCATCCATATGACTGAAGTGATACTCTCATCTTGACATCACATCCAATACTCTACGATTCTCAGTAAACCTAATATAGGCGTACACAGAATCTGTTAAAGCTCCGGATGACCAATACTAAAGTAAACTGATTGTCGCAGGTAATAGTGACGTAAGTCTCAGGTTAAAGATCACATACACCTACCCTGATTTGGATTCCCAAAGACACATAGTCATACTACCAATGGGATTCCGAGTGGGTCTATCCAAAGCGAACTTTTCCCGGTCCAACGGCTAACAGAACCTCTTATTACACTTGCATAAGTATCCAATACCTAAATACATGAGAACTATGCCGTTAAGCTTCCATAACGCGCACAAGTGTAATACTAGACTATTTCGCATTATTAATGTCCAGTCTTGATAATACTTCGACTATGGATATTTAATGATTAAACCGTTCATGGATTAATACTGTCTCATATCTTATTAATCTGATTTAACCATATGGACTTTTATCATTAATATATATCAAAGTAATCTAATTACAATAATGATAAAATAGTAATTTCCTTTTGTCACATAGATAATTTGTACAAAAACACAATGTTCTTTACAAATAATGATGCTATGGGTCATAATTGTCCAACAACTACCTCTTATTCTGAACCTTCTCTAGAGTCATGCTCTCTAAATACTCTATCATGTTGCATTTGTACTCCTTCCTACTAGTTTATGTTGCTTAACCATCTTAAGTCGTTATTCTCCCTCAGAGTCTTACTATACTCCATTTGCTATTCCTCCTTATGAAGTTTACTCCGCTATATCGATTTCATTCTCATCTTAGTTCCTTGAACTCCTTACATCTTTATTTCCCTGGAACACTCCATCAACTTTGATTGCTTAGGACATCTCTATTAAATCCTTTGGTTCAGGTGATATTCTACATCTATTTTCTCCCTCTCAATATAATGAGACTCTTTATGAGTTATATAGTATAATTCTGAGAGTCATTCTCTCTGGTCCATTCACACTTTTGAGTCTTTACTCCTTTAAAGGTTTCTAATTCAACGATGACTTCTAAATTTGGCTCAATTTACTATGACTTCAAACTATTATATCTCATGTTTTTTTATCTATGTTCCGTTGAACTCATTGGTTTGGCTGTCTAGCCGTCTCGCGATTCGTCTAATTTGTCAAATATAATTCTTATTAGTTTTTCTTCTTACTGTGCTCTTAGTAGAAGGGTAAGTTGGAGGAAACGCTTTCCTTACGCAACAGAAATGTCTCAGGCACCCGGATAGGACTTGAAATTTTTTTCTTCCCTTCCCATTAAGTGGCCGAATGTTACTGCCACCACCACTGAAATTTTACTTCAGTTTTAGACAAAATTCCATCCCTAAAACAGCCTCGGAACAGTCAGCGAATAGCCCTGAACAGCCGGATAAAAACTAGACTGTTTTGGACCCGATATACACACAGTGCACTGCCGAAACAGTCCCTGAAATCCACAAACAGTGGCTGTGTTTCAGTTCTGATTTTTCACTTGAAAATAGCCCCCAACACAACCCCAAAACACCACAAGATATTCCCCAAAAAATTGGATAAAACAAAACCAAACCGAGTTCCGTTTCACCAAGTAAAGGGGCGGCAGTGAGCAAAATAAAGCCTCACTGCCGAGTACATACAAGAATAAGATGAAGATGATTATTTGTTCGACACCACAAAGCCTTCCGAACTATATCTCATTACCAACAGAAGCTTGTGTGGGCAAGACTCACAATATTAATCCCTAAACTATTTAGAGATTAAATCACAGTTGTGTTTTGTTTTTATTTTTCTTCTATTCTTAGTTTTGTTTTTCTCAACTTTTGAGAGAATGAGAAAGAAGAAGAAAGGTGGTTAGGGTTCTAGAATGAATTCACTACAAAAGAAAAACAGTTTTTCTTTTTATACTTAGGTTTTTAATTTCCAAAAATCACAAAACCCTTCCCTTTTACACCATTGAATTTTCGGCGATCACATGTCTAAATTCAAAAATTTTGTAACATCTATATTTACTTTCCATAATGGAAAAGATGTTACAAAATAAAAAGGTTAAATGCCTTTAAAAAATTTGTAACTTCCAAATTAAATCCAAGGGTTTCCAAAAACCAAAATTTGGAAATTACTAACTTAACATTTCATTTAATTATATCTAATATTAATTAAATAACATGTGTTTAAATATATATTTAATAAAACCATATATTAATTTTAATATAAATTTTCAAGTGTGACAAAATAATATTATTAATAATATTAATATCTTTGTGAGTATATAATTGGACTATCCAATTATACTAAATCCGCCATAGTATATCGAGCTAGCAAGGGGACCAAATGGACCTATGGTTCCGAGCTCCAATAATCTCAAAATATTAATTAAGCTCTTAATTAAATATTTTGAATTATTAAATCCGGGTTATTCCACTAAAAATCCGAAGTTGCACTCTCGTTGTCGCAGATGATATATTAAGCCGAACCAAATCGTTGTCCATCGATATAGTTACTACATACTGTTAGACATTATGACCCATATCATCACTATTTGTAAAAGACATGGTGTTTTTGTACAAATTAACTATGTGACAAAGGAAATTGCTATTTTATCATTTTGTAATTGGATTACTTGGATATATATAAATGATAAAAGTCCATATGATTAGTACCAAATTAATAAGATATGAGACATTATTAATCCATGAAAGGTTTAATCATTAAATATCCATAGTCGTAGTATTATCGAGACTGGACATCGATAATGCGGAATAGGCTAGTATTACACTTGTGCACGTTATAGAAGCTTAACGGCATGGTTCTCATATATTTAAGTATTGGATACTTATGCAAGTGTGATAGCAGGTTCTGTTAGCCGTTGGACCGGGAACAGCTTCGTTCTAGTTGACTAGGTTATGATTTTCCGATTACAGAGACTAGTTGCTAGTGATCCGATATATGCTTCATACGGGACAGACACAATTCCAGCCCCAGGCTTAGCATGTGACATCTGATACTGGATCTTATTACACAATACAATGTATACTACGCCTGATACAAATTATATATTCCTCGTTGAATATTTCTTGAGAATTGGCTAGGCGCGGTGATTTGCTAAAAGCCAACCATGTCTTGTAAATCGGTGAGAATGTGGTACGGGGTACGTACGTGTTCAGATAGTCCGATGACCGTATTTACTACCAACATATCCAGAGATCTCTTGGGTCACTTTCCAAAGATTCACCGATGACATTTGACTCGAACAGAATTAATCTGGGATTAATTATGAGAGAGAAAATTAATTTGGGATTAATTACGACAAGAATTTATCTGGGATTAAATTCGCATAGAAGAGAGAACATGATTAATTTGGAATTAATCGCAAAGTAAATTTAATAGTTGAATTGGATTTTACTATTTAATTTATTTAATTGGGCTAAAATAATATATTGAATATATTAATTGAATTGGATTTCAATACGGAATTAAAATTGGATTTTAATTCAAGCGAACGAATTAATTTGGAATTAATTCGTCAGCAACTTTCTTAATAATTTTGCGAGGCATTATTATTTAATTAAATTAGATTTAATTATTTAGGGATGGAAAATTCGTTTAGTCGGATTAAACGAACCGGGCCCAAAGTGTGTTGTATAAGCCAACTTGAATTTGGAATTCAAAATTGGATGGGACCCACAACTCACATCACATGTCTAATTGTGATGGTGGTAGTTGGCAATAGTGTTTTTGGATCTTTTAAACACACAACACAAAAAGTCAACATAACTTATGAATTTAGTTTGGAACTATTCATTCTCTTCATTTTTTCCTCCATATTGCCGAACACTCTCTCTTCTTGGGGAAATTTTTGTTGCAAAAATTTCAAGCATAGTTAGCACTTTGGGAATCTTCTAAGGAGATGGGGAAACTCATCCTTGAGTTTGAAACTCAACATTAAGCTTCGAGCTTCCATTACAAGAAAGAAAGTTTTGAAACTTCTCATCCAATCAATGTAAGTATTCCACAACTTACTCGTTAAATTCACACTACAAATCACGTTTAGAGACACTAACAATGGTATCAGAGCTATATCTAAGCATGATTTGATTCTAGGGTTTATATACTTTATTTGGGGATTTTGTGCTTGGAGCTTATAAATTTCTAAATTTGTTGTTTAGATGTTGTTGGATGATGATAAATTGGATTTGTTAATCATTGGATTTGAAAAAAATTGATTGGATTAATTTTCCCCAAAATTCACCACTTGGCCGAATGCACCCTTGAACAAGTTCATGGTGATTTTTTGAATTTGACAATTGGATATGTTAATTGGCATGAAATTGAATATTAATTGTTGATTTAATTGGATTGAAATCAAAATTGGATGTTAATTTCATGTATTGCCGTGAGCTTGAGCATGTTGTGACGGATTGATTTTGCTTAAATTTGTGTTTGACATAAATTGGATGATTAATTAGTTTAATTGATGTTTTGGAAATATTAGTTTAATTAATTAATTATGGCAATTACACTTTAATTAAATTAATGTGATATTTGGAATATTATGTTAATAATAAATTAGTCTTTAAATTGGATTGGGCTAATTTGTTGTATTTGGGCTTAATGGGCTTGGTTGGGCCAAGTTTGGTTTTGGACAATTGGGTTGGATCTAATTGGTCCTAAAACCATTTCCATAAAGTCCAAATATGACTTTTGGGCCTTTAAATAATTTAATTGGGCATAATGGGCCTAAATTGATTTTTGGCATAGAGTGATTCCTATTTGGGCCTTGGCATTTTGGGTTTGATCCATTATGGCCAAAGCCCATGCCTAAAGAATTAATTGAAAGCCCATTGGACTTTAATTGAATAATATTGGATGCTAATTGGGCCTTTGAGACCCAATTAGATTGGATTTGGAATCCAAGTCTAAAAGGCACTATTATAAGTGTAATTATTTAATTTGGAATTAAATATGAATTAGTATTGAATACAATTTAAATTGGATTTGAAATTGTAGTTCGATATAATTCAAGAATACGTACTTTGAGTATTTATTCTTAAACAAGTTGGACTCGCGCAAATCAAATCGTTGTATGAACATTGGATGGTCATTAATCAAAGATTAATTAATTGAATTAGATTGATTGACAGCATGCTTTGTGTGAATACTTGGATGTATTTGTATAAATAATGTATATCGAATTGATATTAGAAGGGTGGGGGGTAATTTTGGAAATTATTGTAAGTATGACACTTATTTATTAAATTGGACCCGCGCGTCCAGCCCTTCACCTCCTTATCTCTTTGTATTTCTCTTCTCACTAATTCCCCTAAATGCAAATGAGGTTTCTTTTAGTGTTATGTAATTGGGTAGAAGTATGTATAGTGCTAGCGGGAGAGAGGAAATGGAGAGATTTTTTCTAGGAACAATTGTATTATATATCCATCCGCATATCATTATTAATTTTACGCAAAAAACCCTCATTAAATATTGAGCGTTTTCCTTCCATTGAGTGTTCTTTCTCAAGATCCAAGATTGTCATTGGTTTGTTGGCCAAAGTCAAGATCATTGTCCATCGCGGATGTGTTTGAACCACGAAAGCTTTGTTACATATCGCATGTCTTGGGCAGTTTTGATTGGTTGGCCAAAGTCAAGGTCACTTCTGTACATCGACGTGGATTACGAAGCTTTCCCACTATCAATGGGTCACGCTTAACTGGAATCATTAAGCTTGTTGAGCCAAAGCCAATGCTTAGTTGATTCGAAGGAAAAGGTTAGGAAATATAAATTGGATATATATCTCGGACTTGGAGGTCAACCTACCGGATTTAGGAATTGTTGGACAATTATGACCAATAGCATCACTATTTGTAAAAGACATTACGGTTTTTGTACAAATTAACTATGTGACAAAGGAAATTTCCATTTTATCATTTTATAACTAGATTACTTAAATATATTAAAAATAAAATATTTCCCACTGACCAATAACGATATGCGGATGGATATCTCACAGTATCAATCCACTAAAGGGTTAATCATTAAATATCCATAGTCGTAGTATTATCGAGACTGGACATCGATAATGCGGAATAGGCTAGTATTACACTTGTGCGCGTTATGGAAGCGTAAGGACATATTTCTCATATATTTGGGTATTGGATACTCATGCAAGTGTAATAGGAGGTTCTGTTTACCGATGATACGGAAACAGCTTCGCTCTGGATAGACCCCTCGGAATCTCATTGGTAGTATGACTATGGGTCTATGGAATCCGAATCAGGGTAGGTTATTTGATCTTAACCTGAGACTTGCATCGCTAATACTTACGACAATCAATATACTTTGGTTTTGGTCGTTCAGGACTTTAACAGGTTCTGTGTACGCCTCTTCTGGGTTTATTGAGAATCGTAGTGTATTGGGTGTGATGTCAAGATGGAAGTATCACTTCAGTCATATGGAGATGATGATCACGCAGGGATACAGAACTGGTACGATATTATGTTGCAACTATCAGGATAATATGACAAGGTCATGATTATCCGATTAAATAGACTAGTTGCTAGTGATTCGATATATGCTTCGTACGGGGCAGACACTATTCCAGCCCCATGCCTAGCATGTGACATCTGATACTGGATCGCAATACGAAATACAATGTATACTACGCCTGTTATAGATTATGTATTCCTTAAAAGGATATTTCTGGAGAATTGGGTAGGCACGGTGCTTTGCTAGAAGCCAACCATGTCTTGTAAATCCGTAAGAACGTGGTACAGGGTAAGCACGAATTCAGATAGTCTGACGACCGGATTTACTGCCAACATATCCAGGGATCTCATGGGTCACTTCCCGAAGATTCACCGATGACGTTTGACTCGAATAGAATTAATCTCGGATTAATTCTGAGAGAGAGAAAATTAATCTAGGATTAATTGCGGGCGAGAATTTATCTGGGATAAATTCAATTAGAAGAGAGAGAACGATTAATTTGGAATTAATCGATTAAATAATATATTTGATTTATTAAATGAAATTAGATTTCAAAGCGAAATTAAAATTAGATTTTAATTCGGGCGAACGAATTAATTTAGAATTAATTCGCGAGCGACTTTCGTAATAATTTTGCGAGCCATTATTATTTAATTAAATTTGATTTAATTAAGTCGCAATAGAAAATTCCATCATATTTGGCTTGATGCGATTTGCTTAAAATTTTAAAACAATTGAGTGGGAGCAACTTCATAATATTAAAAGCCCATGTTATTATGAAACATTAATGAAAACATATTCCTAATTTTAACATTCTCTCTTAACATGTGGGTTAAAATATTTCACAAACATTCAAATGGCAAACAGATTATCACTTCGTTTCATCCTTGATGAGCATAAGCTCAAAGGGGACAACTACAATGACTGGTTTAGAAACCTTAAAATTATCTTACGACAAGAAAAGATTTTCTATGTTCTTGAAAGACCATTTCCCCTGAACCAGCAAAAGATGCTGACCAAAATACATTTGATGCTTGGAGGAAACACGTCGATGATGATGAGTAAGCAGTTTGCATAATGCTTGGCTCTATGTCGGACGAACTTCAAAAAGCTCACGAAGATATGGATGCTCAAACCATCATCTTTCACTTGAAGGAATTATATGCAACTTCCGTTCATACCGTGAGATTCCAAGTGTCATGTGCCTTATTCCTAACAAGGTATAAGGAAGGATCTGTTAGTGGACATGTGCTTAAGATGATTGGCCACATTGAAAAATTGGCCAACCTCGGGTTCATCAAGGAACATGAGATAGGTCACGATCTAATTCTTCAGTCCTTACCAAAAGACTTCTCTAACTTTATTATGCAGTTTCAACTGTCTAATAAAGAAGCTACTTTAGTAGAAGTGCATAATCTAATAAAGCAAGTAGAGAAGGACTTGAAAACCGGAGCTTAAAACCTCCGTCATGCTTATAGGTACGGACCTGAAGCCACGAGGCCCAAAGAAAATTAAGGGCAAGGCCAAGACTCCAGATCACCTAAAGCCCAATGGTAAGGTGGAAAGAAAAATGGAAAAAAGGAAATGTTTCTTTTGTGGAAAGAAAGGTCATTGGAAGAAAGACTGCAGTCCTTGAAAGCCAAGGAAGCTAGGGAAGCCCATGAGGCCAAGAAGCCCAATGCTTCAGGTATGTTGTATATGATTGAACTATATTCTCAAAACTCTGAACCTTTTACTTGTGTGCTTGACACCGGTTGTGGGACTCACTTGTGCAACAATGTGCAGGGCCTGAGAAATAGTAGGAGACTCCGTCATGGGGAGGTTGACTTATGCATGGGTAATGGAGCAAAACTGGCTGCATTGTGTGTGAGGACTTTTTCATTAGTTTTGCCGAATGGTTTAGTTTTAGACTTAGAAGATTGTGTTTATGTACCTTCTCTAGTGAAGAACATCATTTCAATTTCTTCTTTTTGTAATAAAAGTTTTTCATGCTTAATAAGTTGTAGTGAATGTTCTATTTATTTCAATGAAATAAAATATGGAGACGGTATTTTGAATAATGGTATCTATGTCTTACAAACTAACAAAGAATGTTCAACCTCTAATATATACAACGTTAACTAGAATAATCTCAATTAATCACTTCTATGGCACAGTCGCTTAGGTCATATCAATGAAACAAGATAAACTAAGCTATATAAGGATGGGTATTTCAGCCCCTTCAAATATGAACCTTATGGAACTTGTGAGTCTTGTTTACTTGGTAAAATGACCAAATTACCCTTCAAAGGTAAAGGCCAGCGTGCAGTAGAGACATTAGAAATCATACACTCTGATGTATGTGGACCAATGTCAGTCACCGCTAGAGGTGGATTCTCCTACATCATTACCTTTATCGATGATCACTAGCGATATGGGTATGTGTACCTTATGCGGTACAAATATGAAGCCTTTGAGAAATTCAAAGACTTCAAAGCTGAAGTAGAAAACAAGCTTAATAAAAGTATTAAGTCACTAAGGTATGACCGATGTGGTGAATACTTAAGCGACGCATTTCAAGATTACTTGAGAGAAAATGACATTGTTTCCCAGTGGACTCCTCCGGGAACTCCACAGCATAATGGGGTCACCGAAAGGAGAAATAAGACATTATTAGATATGGTCCGATCAATGATGCCAGTCATGGATCTACCTCTTTTATTTTGGGGTTTTGCTTTAGAAATTACTGTAGGCACTGCATTTTTGCATATAAGTCCCGATGATGAGTCTCACATGGAGACACTACCTCTTTAAATTGTAGAAGTCGTGGGAAACGGACGTCGAAGGGAAGAGTCAGAAATTGACACCTTGGTGGATTTAATTCGCTTGTTTAGCTTCGGGTTCCCTTGTTGGACCTATGTTTTAAAACACATCCTTGGCCCAAACCCCCACAAGACACACACCAAGCCCACACACCACCCAAACCATACACCAAACCCACTAAAATAAACCAAAGCCCATGCCCGAACCCTAAAGCCACCAATCAAAACACAAACAATTCCATCAACAAAGCCACCAATCACAAAACACAAACAAACAAAACCCCATTCATCTCAACCTAACAAAACACAAACAAACAAGACTCACATTAAACAAAACACAAAACAACAAAGCACATAGACCTTTCTTCACAAACAAATAAAAAACAAACAAAAAACCCATACCTCACCCACGCACTTCACGCCCCATACAGCTCTCACATGCAAGACAAAACAACAAAACAAGCAAAGCCCATCTCCATGTGAATCGCACACAAATCACAAACAATAAACACATAATAAACCACCCCTACGTCCTTCTCTCTCTCACTTCAAAACAAAAGCAATATAAACCCTAATAGACCCACGCAGGGGCAAGAGGGGATTGATCTTAACTCACAAAAAAATCTCACAAAACAAAACCCTAGAATCCTCACAGCCTCTCTTCTCTCGAACACAGTAGCCCCAGCTTCCCACCTTCACGCTGTTGGTAATTATCTAAGGTCCCAAGATCAAATAACAAGTCATGAAACATGCGTGAATACATCAACGGAGGTAGCGGAATACTCACATTGATCGGTTATGTCGATTTGGAGACGAATGATGCCCAAAAAACGCACTGCCTTTGAGCTCCACTGCATGCAGTCCACTGCCTCCAAAAACAGAAATTTGAGATGAGAAACGGAGCTCCTAGCTTCGTCGGATGGATCCCGTCTCATGGTCGAACCTCCCTACCACCTTCGCAAGACTTGTAGTGTGCTAGCACTTGATTTCTCACCATGAGAATCACTCTTTGCTTCCCTTTAACTCACGCCCAAAACCAGTTCCAAACCAGTCCATTTTCGTGAGAGGAAGAGAGGAAATGAGAGAGAAGATGTGTATGTATTACCTTAATTTTTGTTACCAAAAAAAATCATTTATATTTATGCCATAATTTCATTAAACAATAATAAACTTATGACACAAATCATGCAAAGGCTTAGAGTGTCAAACACTCATTTCCATGCATTACCATTGAGTGCAATGCACACAATCTCCATGCAAAGCATTAGAGTGTCAAATAAGCATAACATGACATGTGTCAAAGTTAATGCATAACTGACATGTGTCATGTGGGCCCCACACGTTTCCAAATGAAAGTGGGCCCACGTGCACTCACGCGTTCGGGTTCGATATTTCCGAAATACCGAGCTTACGTCGCGACGTTAATTCAATCGAATTTAAATAAATAATTGGCGCCTGGCGAAATTATTATTTACGTCGCTAACGAATTAATTCTAAATTAACTCGTTTGCCCGAATTAAAATCTAATTTTAATTCCGCGTCGAAATCTAATTTCATTTAATATATCGAATATATTAATTCATCGATCAATTCCAAATTAATCGTTCTCTCTCTTAGACGACATTTTATCCCGGATAAAATATCTCCGTTATTAACCTAGATTAATTTTCTCTCTCTTCTTTTATAATCCCAGATTATTCAAGAGTGCGAGTTGTGCGTCATCGGTGGATTATCGGGAAGCGACCCATGAGATCCCCGGATAATCTGGCAGTAAATACGGTCGTCGGAGTGTCCGAATCACGTACGTACCAAGTACTACGTTCTACCGATTTACGAGACAAGGTCGACTCCTAGCAAAGCACCAAGTCTACCCAATTCTCCGGACATATCCATTTAAGAATATTAAGATCTGTATCAAGCGTAGTATACTAATGTATTGTGCATATCGGCCCAGTATCGGATAGTCACGTGCTAGGGCTGGGGCTGGATAAGTGTCTGCCCCGTCCGAAACACATATCGATGTCTGGTAACTAGTCCTCTATAATCGGATATTCATGACCTGGTCATAATATCACGATTGATGCGCATCACTTTAAGAGCACTAATACCGTATCCTGCGTGACATCATCTCCATTATGACTGGAGTGACACTTCCGCCTTGACATCACATCCATACACTACGATTCTCAATATACTACCCGGCATTGGCGTACACAGAACCAGTTACAGTCCTAGACGACCTCAACTAAAGTATATCGATTGTCGTAAGCATTAGCGATATAAGTCTCAGGTTAAGACTATACACACCTACCTTGATTTCGGCCTCCCATAGACACATAGACATAATACCAATGGGATTCCGAAGGGTCTATCCAGAGCGAAGCTGTTTCCCGTACCATCGGTGAAACACGACCTCCTATCGCACTTGCATAAGTATCCAATACTTATATATATGAGAACTATGTCGTTGTGCCCTCACAACGCGCACAAGTGCAATACTAGCCTATTCCGCATTATCGATGTCCAGCCTCGATAATACTACGGCTAGGGATATTTAATGATTAATCCTTGGTGGACTGATACTGTCTCATATCATCTCAATCCAGGAACTAATCATAGGGACCTCTCTTCATTTATATATCTATGGTGATCTAATCACAAATGATGAGAGTGCAATTTCCTTGTTACATAGTTAATTTTGCTACAACAACACAATGTTCTGTGCAAATAGTGACGCTATGGGTCATATTATCCAACAATCTCCCACTTGGCACGTAGCGAGTCACTCAAGTGTCCTACACCCAAACTATGTAAGGTTCGCTCAAATTGCTGAGGAAAAGTTTTTCGTCAGCGGATTTGTTTGATTATCGTCTGACGCGATTTATACGATCATCACATCGCCACGATGTATGATCCGAACGAATCAGATGAATATAGAGTATATATCTGGATCGTCGATGAGACCTTTAATTCTTTAGCCTTGTGCTGACGCCTAGCTCAGCTGCTAACAGAACTATATCTAATCTAATTAGATTTATTATCGACCCAAATGGCTTCTATTGCTGCCTCAGCTGCAGCAATAATCCGCATTAGTTGTTTATTCGGCAACAGTTATCTTGCTCGGAAGATTTCCAGCTCTCACTGTCCCGTTATTCAAACTTTATAGTACCGCAGTATTTAATCGTTTGGAAACTTGCTGCAGTGATCCCAGTCACTTCAAGTTCTCCTTCTCCATAGTAAAAGATAGCATCTTTAGTTCTCAGAGATACTAACAGATGTTCTTAACTTCAATCCAGTGACTCACTTGGATTGACCCGATTGTGACTCCATATGCTCGAAGCGTATGAGACACCAATACAAGTACATTTTAAATGTACAATTTCCCAGAGAGTGTTAACAAACTCCAAATCTATCCCAGTAGATTTTTATTCCTTGAATAAAGGTTGTTACTCCCCAGAATTCTACGGAGAATTTCTATGAAAGAATATCTATGAAAGCCAAGCTTTCACCAATTGCTATATTGGAATTTAACTGTCAGTGCGCTCCCACTAACCTCCTTATATACACAAGAATTATTTCGTTTTGAGTCAAATCATAACCATTATGATTATTTCAAAACGACAGTTCCAAGAACCTTATGCTTGCATCAATCCAAACATGGATCGAATAACCCGCAAACCTGGTTTGTCGGTTATACAAAATCGTCAGGATGTTGTAACATCCTCCAAAAGGTTTCCTTTTCAGGAAAGCGATTTTGATTTGTAACTGACATATTTCATAAATGAAATATATAGTTATTTTCAAGCATTTTCAAAATGGATTTACCATGGCAACAGGTAAAAGGTTGAACCGTTATTAACACAATGTTGATAACGATACCTTTCCGTCAAAAGCCTAGCTTTGTACGTTGGTATGTTGCCATCTATGTATGTCTTCCTTGAAGACGTTAAATGTACCATAGGCACAATGCCTTGTGGTACAACAACTAGTATCCAAAATAGTTGTTATACATGGAATCCATTTCGGATTCATGGCACTTTGCCATAATATGGAGTCGATACCTCGTATCACTTCCTCATAACGTAGTCGGATGGTACACCACCATAAGATTGACATCTTTATGAGGTGAGATCAGAAACCCATACCCTAGGTTGTTTTCTGACTCTATCCGATCTACTAGGTTCTTGTGTATTCGAAGATTAATGGTACAGATTCATCATTGATGAACTGTATGTGTTCCATTAGGACTTCGTGCCAACTTCGAGAACTATTACTCTTGTTTTCATCGAGTATCACTATCCTCCCACTGACCACTGCATATCAGTATTCCTCTCAGGAAAAACCACATGGTGAGCAACAATCACATTGTTCTCATGTGAGAATTATAAGTACTATACTTATGGTTTCCCTTAGGATAACCTATATTGGCACTTATCCAATTTGGGTTTTTTAGTTTGGTATCATCCAAACGTTATGCCTGGCATACCCAAATTATTAGGAATGAGAAACTCTGTTTCTTTCCTTTTCATATCCTATATGATATCTGTCAAACAGATTTATATGGAACCTTATTCTAAATAAGTTTTGCACTGTTAATACATATCTTTTAGAAGGAAATGGTAGCTCAGAGCGACTCGTGATAAACCTTATCATGTCCAACAAAATTCGGTTTTTAGTTTGGACACACCGTCAAACTGACGTGTCTCGGGAGGAGTCCTCATCTGAAAGAATACCGTACTCTTACTCTTTATATATATGAAACTTACTGCTTAAGTATTTTCCATTTCGGTCTTACCGTGGCGGAATAACACTATAGCCGATCTGTTTGTTTTCTTCGTGTCGAAACTTCAAAAGTTTCTGATCTGTGTTCTTCAAAAGAAACACATAACCACAACGTGATGCTACATCCGTTAAGGTCACGAAATATTCATGTTCACATCTACCCTAGCTAGATATGGGCCCACTTTCTTCACCATGAATAGGGCTAACAGATCGGTGGCCTTTTCACTATTACCAAGTAAATAGTATTTTAGGTACTTTACCTAATAAACTAGATTCGCAGACCTTATTTGAATAGTCAAATCAGTCCTAGTACCCATTCTTCAAAAGTGTGGATATACGAGTCTCGTTTAATTGTGTCCTAGACAACAATGCCACAAATAAGTCTCTATTGATCAAATCAATTTGAGCTATTTATTTGTCATTTTATATGTTTGAGATTTTATTTATATTCAAAATATAAATTCTGTTATTTACATCCAATGTATTTATCTCAGTATCATCTTTATATAATGAAACACTTTAGTGTTCTAGAATATAAAGGTTTTATCCGCATCGGATTAAACACTGATATACAGATAATGTCTCTAGTCAAACTAGTTACATTATAACATTTCCTAATTTAAGTACATACCCAAAGGGTAGTTCCTAAACTTAGGTATCTACGGTCGAAACAGCGACTTTCGTCCCGTTTCCAATTCGCAGAGAAATCTCGGCTTGAAGCCAGTATCCAGCTCACAGCGGATTCTGAACGTCAATACATATATCTGTTATGTACCACACTAAGTATTTAAAATCCAATTTCAATACTAGTAGTAAATATAACTTTGACAAATATTTTTAAAGTTAGAGCCTCGCCCTATCTTTAATTCCTTCGTGTCTTCCATATCCAAATGGTAGTCACTTTGGGATATGTCAATTATCTTTTCAATATTTCACAAACCTTTGGCCAAGCCTTGGGTTTTAGAATATCGAAATGATATGTACCTTGTGCTACATGCCCAATTGCAAACTTTAATACTTTTAAATCTAAAGATAGATTTATTATAAGTATATTAATTAAGCACTAAAGTCATCATCACACATAAATCTTCCAAAGACTTTATGCTCTACTATTTGCTTAATTATGGGCTTAGTCATAATAAGTTATTTTATCAAATAATTTAACCTATTATTAATTCCCAATGGAAATTAAATCATTTAAAACATTTAATCCAAGGATTATATATTTTAAATATTCAACCTTTCAATTCTATCTTGATTTTAATAGTCCAACTATTTAATCAATTTTAATAAGGTACTATTTATTATAATGATTACAATAATCCAATTATTTAATCAACTATAATTTTAATATTGATTACTATAATCTAATCAACTATCATTTTAATTCAATTATATTGATTACTATAATCCAATTACAAAATCAACTATATATTGAATCAGTTTGTATATAGTCCAACTATATATTTTTAAAAACAACATAAAATATTAGTCCAACTAATACTTTTGATTAATATGACGAGTAAAAATAAAATGAGCGTGTTTAGCGAGTATTCGAACGAATGTTGCAAATTCATACTTGCCTCCCACTATTTTTCGTCGAGCCTCTAACCCTCCGTCGAGTACTCGGGAAACCGTGTTTCCTAGTGGGCTAGGATCCCGTTAAATATCACACAATCTTGACTTTGGCCAACAAATTGTATGATAATTAACTAGGTAGATCTCGAAGATCAATTGGATCTAATCCAACTCCTAGATCCAGTAGGTGGACATCCAAGTCCCAAACATATATCTTATATATGCCTATACATCGAATGTATACCCTAACCTTTTTCCTCTAAATCAACTAGGCCTTGGCTTGGCACAACAAACCTAATGATCCCAGTCAAGCGCGGACCCATTGACATGGAAGCTTCGTAATCAATGTCAATGGACAAGAAGTGGTCTTGACTTTGGCCAACAAACCACAACTTGGACACGACACCGATATGGAACAAAGCCTCGTGATTAAAACACATCTTTGACGGACAAGGGCTTGACTTTGGCCAACAACCCCTGCCAATCTCGGATCTTGAGTAAGAATCACTCAATGGAAGGAAAATAAACGCTTGATATTTTAACGAGGGTTTTTCGCGTGCAAATTGGCTACCAATTTAATTATCTTTGTTAGGTCTCATCATCATACACCCTTAAACATGCATTCTAAATACATAATAAAGCGAGTATGAAATAAAATAATAATGATATGCGGATGGATACTTAACACATCGATCCTAGATCAAATCTCTCCCTTTCTCACTCAAGCTAGCACTAGTATTACTTCTACCCGTTACACTACACTTCTAAAGAAACCTCATATACATAGAGGGGAATAGGTGAGAAGAGAATACAAAGAGAAAGAAGGTGATAAGGCTGGACACGCAGGTCCAATTTAATAAATCGAATTTATTACAACAATTTCTAAAATTGCCCACCCGACTAATATCCATCCGATATACATTATTCATTCAACACAACCATGTATTCACACACATAAGCATGCTATCAATCAATCTAATCAAATTAATTAATCTGATAATTAAGTGATCATCCAATGTTCAAACAACGATTTGATTTTGTTCGAGTCAAACTCGTTTTTGCGAATAAGTACTTAAAGTACGAATTCATGAATTAAATTAAACTACATCATTAAATCTAATTTAACATGTATTTAATACTAATTCACTATTCAATTCTAGATTAAATATTACACTTTTATTTAATAAACCTTTTACGATCTAAATTCCAAATCTAATCGTAACGCGTCTCAAAGACCGATTAACGTCCAACGTCAATTCAATTAAAGTCCAATGGGCTTTTGATTGATTTCTTAAGGCGTGGACTTTTGGTCAACTCGGATCAAACCGATAACCAAAGTCCAATCCGGGATTTACCCCATAAGCCCATAAATCAATCTTGGCCCATTAGGCCCAATTGAACTTTAAAGGTTCATTAAGTCGCATTTGGGCTTTATGGTCAAGGTTTTGGGCCCAATTGGATCCAATCCATTTGGCCTAAACCAAACTTGATAAATCAAGCCCAATAGGCCCAAATACAACATTTAAATCCAATTTCCAAAATTAGGCCCAAATAATTAAATTCAAAAAATCCAACTTTCCCAATTTAATTACCAAGTGTATTACATGATCAATCAACTAAATCAACATTTCTAAAACACCATATTAGTCCAATTAATCATGCTTGATTCATTATCATATGTCCAACACACAAATTGAAAGATCAAACCCATCTACATGCTTAAAGGTCTCGGCCAAGGGAGTGATTTCATGTCCAATTCGGTTTCAATCCAATTAATCCGCAATCGACATTAAATACATATCCCGAATGATTTCCAATACATCCAATTATCAAAATCAAAAATACCAAGACAATAAAGGGCATACACATTCGGCCAACACAAGGATTTTGGGGTTTTTGTCCAATTCGAAATCCAATCCAATTCTATTCAAATTAACATCAACCTAAATGATTTCAACTCATCAAATGAATCATAAATCAAAAATTCCAAGAATCCCATATACATACACATTCGGCCAAGGTGATAATTTTTGGGGATTTTATGTTCAATTCAAAATTCAATCTAATTCAACTTCAAATTAACATTATCTCATCAACATACAACCCATCCAATGAATCAAAATGAAAAAATTCCAAATTTCCAAACATATCATACATTCGGCCAACACTTCCAATTTGGGCAAAATTGATCCAATCACATTTTGTTGAAATTGATCAAATCAATCTTCATTAAAGATCATTTAAACATGCTCAATTAATCAATTTAACCAAATCATGCTCAAAATCAAAATACCCAATATTAGTCACATATTCGGCCAAGATGCAAAAATTTGGGGAAAATAATTCTAAATCATTTTTCATCAAATTAGTCCAACCAAAATGAATTTAAACATGTTATAAGCATACTCAAACAAGCAATTTATTCAAATCATGCTCAACAAACATTTACCCAATTTTAAGCTCTAAATTTCAAATATTGCACTTAGCTCATGATGTAGCATTGTTGTAAATTATCTAAGGTCCCAAGATCAAATAACAAGTCATGAAACATGCGTGAATACATCAACGGAGGTAGCGGAATCTCACATGAAATCGGTTATGTCGATTTGGAGACGATGATGCCCAAAAAACACGCACTGTTGAGCTCCACTGCATGCGATATGCCACTGCCGAAAGCATGCCTCAGAACACTCTAGAGATCGGAAACGGAGCTCCTGCTTAGCATCGTCGATGGATCCTCCTCTTCGTCATGGTCCCGAAACCTCCCTACCACCTTCGCAAGACTTGTAGTGTGCTAGCACTTGATTCTCACCATGAGAATCACTCTTTGCTTCCCTTTAACTCACGCCCAAAACCAGTTCCAAACCAGTCCATTTTCGTGAGAGGAAGAGAGGAAATGAGAGAGAAGATGTGTAAAGTATTACCTAATTTTTATTACCAAAAATCAATTTATATTTATGCCATAATTTCATTAAACAAATAATAAACTTATGACACAAATCATGCAAAGGCTTAGAGTGTCAAACACTTCATTTCCATGCATTACCATTGAGTGCAATGCACACAATCTCCATGCAAAGCATTAGAGTGTCAAATAAGCATAACATGACATGTGTCAAAGTTAATGCATAACATGACATGTGTCATGTGGGCCCCACACACGTTTCCAAATGAAAGTGGGCCCACGTGCACTCACGCGTTCGGGTTCGATATTTCCGAAATACCGAGCTTACGTCGCGACGTTAATTCAATCGAATTTAAATAAATAATTGCGCCTGGCGAAATTATTATTTACGTCGCTAACGAATTAATTCTAAATTAACTCGTTTGCCCGAATTAAAATCTAATTTTAATTCCGCGTCGAAATCTAATTTCATTTAATATATCGAATATATTAATTCATCGATCAATTCCAAATTAATCGTTCTCTCTCTTTAGACGACATTTTATCCCGGATAAAATATCTCCGTTATTAATCCTAGATTAATTTTCTCTCTCTTCTTTTATAATCCCAGATTATTCAAGAGTGCGAGTTGTGCGTCATCGGTGGATTATCGGGAAGCGACCCATGAGATCCCCGGATAATCTGGCAGTAAATACGGTCGTCGGAGTGTCCGAATCACGTACGTACCAAGTACTACGTTCTACCGATTTACGAGACAAGGTCGACTCCTAGCAAAGCACCAAGTCTACCCAATTCTCCGGACATATCCATTTAAGAATATTAAGATCTGTATCAAGCGTAGTATACTAATGTATTGTGCATATCGGCCCAGTATCGGATAGTCACGTGCTAGGGCTGGGGCTGGATAAGTGTCTGCCCCGTCCGAAACACATATCGGATGTCTGGTAACTAGTCTCTATAATCGGATATTCATGACCTGGTCATAATATCACGATTGGATGCGCATCACTTTAAGAGCACTAATACCGTATCCTGCGTGACATCATCTCCATTATGACTGGAGTGACACTTCCGCCTTGACATCACATCCAATACACTACGATTCTCAATATACCCGGCATTGGCGTACACAGAACCAGTTACAGTCCTAGACGACCTCAACTAAAGTATATCGATTGTCGTAAGCATTAGCGATGTAAGTCTCAGGTTAAGACTATACACACCTACCTTGATTTCGGCCTCCCATAGACACATAGACATAATACCAATGGGATTCCGAAGGGTCTATCCAGAGCGAAGCTGTTTCCCGTACCATCGGTGAAACACGACCTCCTATCGCACTTGCATAAGTATCCAATACTTATATATATGAGAACTATGTCGTTGTGCCCTCACAACGCGCACAAGTGCAATACTAGCCTATTCCGCATTATCGATGTCCAGCCTCGATAATACTACGGCTAGGGATATTTAATGATTAATCCTTGGTGGACTGATACTGTCTCATATCATCTCAATCCAGGAACTAATCATAGGGACCTCTCTTCATTTATATATCTATGGTGATCTAATCACAAATGATGAGAGTGCAATTTCCTTGTTACATAGTTAATTTTGCTACAACAACACAATGTTCTGTGCAAATAGTGACGCTATGGGTCATATTATCCAACACACGCAGCAACCTTTCTCTCTTCCACCTTCACGGAACTACACCATACTCTCAAACACCACAGCATCAACACCCTCAACTCCACCTGCCTAGCTCACGCCTATTTAGCAAGAAACATAGTACACTCATCAACACATCAGCCCCTCATCATGCATGAACAAACAACCTAGCCAACACCCCATCAACTCGGCCACAACAAAGAAACCCTAAACTGACTCTATTTTTCACGTGAACCATTGCCCACAAATTACCCACTCACGTAACAGCCTTCATCCAGCCTCTAACCTCACGCTAAAGCCTTCATCCAGCACGCCCCTCACAAACTGTTCATTCCTTCATTACGCAATGTCCCACATCGACCAGCTAACACTCTTCACGTAACAAACACTCTCCACAGCTCACAGGCCACGCATGAACAAGCAAAGAAAATAACTTTTCACAGCTACCCTCCATTCACGTCCTCAACACAGCCCACATATTGCCCTCATTCTCACCCACAAATACTGCCATTGTATGCACAAAAGACACACATAAAACACTGCCAAATACTGCCCTTGCATGCAGCTCATGCACACGCATCCACAGCCCCTGAACTGCCAAACAACCACTGACCTGCACCCTTGAACTGCCGCACCACACAGCCCTTGAACTGCCGAACAGCTCCTGACCAGCACCTCTAAACTACCGAACAGCCCCTGACATGTACCACTGAACTACCGCACCATGCAGCCCCCTGAACTGCCGAACAGCCCCTGACCGGCACCCCTGAACTACAACCCCGCATTATCATAAAAATAGTCCCTTAATAGAGCAAAAACAGTGACCAGAAAACACCGTGACTAGAAACACCACGAAATGGAGTAAAAATAGCAGCCCAAACAGCGAAACAGCGAAGGAAAATGTTGAACCAGTGAACCGGAGGAGTTACGGAGCATCAACCCTTCCGACGACCACGTACCGCACTTCCGATAGACGACTAAAGAGGTTAGACCTGAGGGCACCCCTTTTATTTATTATCCTTTATTTTTAGTTATTTTATTACTTTATTTCACATGAGTATTGTGGATTGGTGCATGATGTGATTTCCAGATGAACGAATTATGTGTTCTCTCTTGCGGTATATCGGATGGAAACCCGGACGTAAATTCCATAGCCGAATCCGAATGGACGGTATTGCGGTTTGCACTCGGGATAGAATGCCACGTACCACTTGAGAGACACACATGTTTCGTTTCATCCAACCTTGTGTTCGGGCATGATTTAGTTTAGTATGTTATTTATTTCTTAAGCATGATTTAGTTTAGTGTGTTATTTATTTTTAAGAATGATTTAGCCGTTAATACATTGTCTCTTTATGCATGATTTAGTTATTTTCTTTCGCAATAGGAGTTTAATCTACGTTTATGTTTAGGTTGTTATTTATTTTTCGTATTTGATAATCCAACATGCCGATGAGATTCTTGTGTGATATCGTATGTTTGCCGTTATGATGACTTACTTTTAAAGCACGCAAACTTAGACATAGGATTTATCTTTATGAATGCGAACTAGATTTAGGTCATTCTTGGACATGTATGTTGTGTAGACTTAGTTAAATTATTTCACAAATTCGTTCATTACAAGTGGCATAAGTAAGGGACCATTCCGAACCCAACGGTTTGAGGTCTTCCCTTGCGAGGGGTGGGTGCGGTCTTAAATCATTTTCCCGGTTCACACCGGGTAGCGACTCCATTTTATTCTCTGGTTTAGTCCCCCGCGGGCTACTCTGTACTCCCAACCGGGCCACGAGCCCAGAACATCGTCGCTGATTTCTGTGTCCTACAGTCTGGCGACTCCACTGGGGATAGAGAATCAGCCCCGAAATAATGTCTTATAATGTTTGTGATTTGTGCTTTAAATTAACCATGTCTACTGTGGGTTTAAGGAGTTTAATCAAAGGCGTTATTAAAGCTAGGTGATGGTTTAGTCTTCCCTCATTCACTACCTTTCTATAAGGAAAAGATGCGAAGGCATCTAGATAATCATTACCCGTAGCTCATTGTGACAGACTAATTTGAAGGACTTGTTGTTTATTCCTATCACCAAGGCGATAAGAGCCTAAGAGAATTGGGTATTTAAGAGAGCTTGCTCCACCCTCCCTCTGGGGGAATCTACAATAAGAAATCCATTTGACAGTTAGTCACATACTGTGACTCATTGGCACGTACCGTAAGGTATAAAAAGGGTGCGCTCACTTGGTCACTTGAACCCTTGAGTGGGGAGTCCTAGTTGTGAGCAAACCTTCGTCAGCGGGAGCCTTTATTTACATTCTTTTAAACCTACATGCGAACCATAGTTGTATGACCCATATATATCATTTCTTTATGCTTGTGTTGGTACCACCATCATTTGGATTCAATTGGACTTTTTATCAAGAGATATGAACTTGTTGGGCCATTTAAACTGAGACGAGTCCGTGTCCTTTGACAATTGGGCCAGAAGTTTCTAAAATGCCAATGGGCCACTTTATGTTTAGGCCCATTATTATTTGAAGTTGTTTAGTCATATTATCATAAAGGTGTAAACCTGTTGGGACTTTTCAAGTGGGACAAGTTTGCACCGCGCAATAGTATGATTGAATGCTTTAAAATGATAATGGGCCGACTTATATATCTCATACATCACACGCATCTCATGCATCTCATGCATACACGCATCATGTTAACCCTTTGTGTCTTAAAAGCCATCATAGATATCCGTTGGGTTAGGGGTAAGAGGGAAGACTCGTCAAAAAGCCGTTAGCAAACATTAGCGAATCAGTTAACGAGGGATCTCGTATGGATCAGCTGGAGACTAATCTCACTAAGATCACCGAACAGTTGCAAGCTTTGACCGCCGCTGTGGCCAATGGTGATGAGACCTCTATTGTTGACAATGGCAAGCAAACTGATTTATAAGATAGAAAGAATCTTGGAAGTAGAAGTCGATGATCAGAAACCTTGGTATTATGATATTCAGAGATATCTGGAACAGGGGGAATTCCTAGAAGAAACAAGAAGAAAATACAAGATAGCCATTCAGAAGTGGCTTCTCAATATGTGAGTTTGAAGGGAGAACTATACAAAAGACAAATGAATGGCGTTCAGATGAAGCGTTTAAGGAAAGAGGAAGCTCGAAAGGCGATGGAACTAGTACTGCCGGTGGAAGTTGAGATACAGTCCATGAGGGTATTAGTAGAAGCAGAGTTACCTGAACAAGAATGGGCCTCGTAGAGATTTGAACAGTTGGTATTGCTCGATAAGAAGATAATGAAGTCTTTGCATCACATGCAGATATACCATAGGAGTTTGGCTCGGGCATTCAACAAAAAAATGTGTCCTACCAAGATCAGAAAGGGGGACATGGTGCTCAAATAGTCGAAGCCGTCGACAACAGACCCGAGAGGAAAGTTCAGACCGAACTGGGAAGGACCCTACATCGTCTAGAAAGTAATGGGAAATGGGGCAGTGAGACTGTCGGATTTGGAAGGGAATGAGTTCACCAAGCCGATCAACGTAGACAGATTGAAGCAGTACTTATCCTGAGGAAGAGAAGACCGAGCAGTCACCAAGGGAATTGGC
>SKCR01046550.1:0-52103 GCA_019454045.1 Zanthoxylum bungeanum
ACACGTCACTCAACCAACACCCTGTATTAAGCATACCTCTCAGTTTCTTCAAATCTTCTTCTTCTGCTTCTTCGCTCGCTCTCTCTCTCTCTCTCTCAAGATTTTTGTGATAAAAATTGAATTGAGTTTTATATGATGAACAAGAAGGTGGTTGGTGGTGGGATAACAGGATTGATGGTCACGATGCCCTATCAGTGTGTTTTTCGGTATAAAATCGGACGGCGGAAAAAGGGTTAAGTTTTGTTTTCTTGGGTCAAGTGGACGGTCAAGATGGGATTTTTAGAATGAAGACACGGATCCTCAATTCTAATTACTTGGTTTCTATTGGTTAGAAGGAATAAAAAGTTTTTGGTTCTATTGAGTGGTTCAATTGTTGCCATTAAACAACGATTTAATTCAGTCGATTTTAATTATTTTAAATCAAAGTTAAATTGATTTTCGATATTTTAAAAAACATTTGATTTAATTGTTAATCTTTTTTTTATACCGGGATCTTAACATCGAAACAATCTCTATTCATATTAATTTAATTAAAAAATTCTTATATTAATGCTTAGCATTTTTCATTATAAATGAATGATTTTTGTAATTTTTGGAGAATATTAAGATAGGAATTTTGATTTTTTTTTTATTCTTAATCATGCGAAATGTGAACATTATCAGAACTGGTGGAACAATAGCAGATAACCTATTAATTAAGTATTTATGAGGTTTACAAGTGATCTTGACTTTGGCCAACAAATCACCACTTGGACAAGACACCGATATGGAACAAAACTCTCATGATTCAAACACATCCGCAATTGACAAAGGTCTTGACTTTGGCCAACAAACCAATGCCAACTTTGGATCTTGAGTAAGAATCACTCAACGGAAGGAAAAACGCTTAATATGTTTTGAGGGTTTTTCGCGTAAATTGGCAACTAATTTATTATCTTTGTTAAGGTCTCATCATACACCCTTAAGCATACTTCTAAAACATCATAAGGCGCAAAAAGTATATTAATAACGATATGCGGATGGATATTTAAAAAGATTGTTCCTAGAACAAATCGCTTCATTTCCTCTCCCCGGCTAGCACTATTCTACTTCTACCCAATTACATAATACAATAATAGAAACCTCATTAACATTGAGGGGAATTAGGTGAGAATAGAATACAAAGAAATAATGAGAGATAAGGCTGGACACGTAGGTCCAATTTAATAAATTCCAAATTTACAACAATTTCTAAAATTGCCCTTTCCCTTCTAATATTCATCTGATATACGCTATTCATTCAACACATCCATATATTCATTCATAGCATGCAATTCAACCAATCTAATCCAATTAATTAGTCTTTAATTATGTGATCATCCAATGTTCAAACAACGATTTGATTTTACGCGAGTCCAACTCGTTTGCGAATAAGTACTCAAAGTACGAATTCTTGAATTATATCGAACTACTCGTTAAATCTAATTTAATATGTATTCAATACTAATTCATTTATTTAATTCCAAATTAAATATCTACACTTTTAATGCGCTTTAACGACTAAGATTCCAAATCTAATCTTATCGGGTCTCAAAGCCCAACTAACATCCAATGTTCGTTTAATTAAAGTCCGATGAGCTTTCAATTGATTTCATAAGGCATGGGCTTTGGTCAATATGTGTCAAACCCAATTACCAAGCCCAATTAAGGAATCACCCTCATTTGCCAAGAAAATAATTTTAGCCCATAAGACCCAATTAAACTTTTAAAGCCCATTTATTACATTTGGACTTAATGGAATGATTTAGGCCCAATTTGGATCCAATCCAATTGGCCTAAACCAATTTGGCCCAACAAAGCCCATTATGCCCAAATATAACATATTCAAGCCCAATTCAAAATTCAGCCCATTAATCAAATTTTAAAATTCTAAATTTTATAATTTAATTAACCAAGTGTATTACATCAATTAATTAACTAAATCAATATTTTCAAAATACAATTTAACTAATTAATTATGTATCTAATTGTTCAATTAATGTCCAACATTCTTGAATCAAAAAATCAAGTGTTTACATGCTCTAAAGCTCTCAGCCATGATTAGGGTTTATATCCGATTTCGTTTTTCAATCCGATCGAATTACAAATCGATATTTCCCATTCGTTTCAAGTCATCCAATGATCATCAAAACAAAAAATACCAAGAACCTAGGGTAACAGTCACATTCGGCCAAGCCTAATGGTGGGCAAAAAATTGATCCAATCAAACCTCAATATATCAACATATAAGCATACTCAATCAATCAATTTTATCAAATCATGCTCACATTGATTTTACCCAAATTTTACTCTAATTCATTTCATGCTCATTTAGGCTCTGATACCATTGTTGGTTTCTATGATTAGTCCCAATATCAAATAAGCATAAAATCATGAATGAATATCAAAGAAGAGTGCGGAAACACACTTACATTGAACAGTTTATGGATGCGTTGATCAACAAAATTTTGCTCCAAGAGTGTTGTTGAATTCGGCCAAGGTGAAGACACAAGTTCCAAGCTTTGCTTTGAGTTTCCAAGCTCTCAAGTAGGCTTCCCTAACACCTTGTATGATCCCTTGAAGAGTGCTAGCTCTATGGAAGATTTTGCAGCGAAATCCTTTGTCTTTCCTCTTGTGAAACTCACTGCAAAAGAAGAGAAATGGAGAGAGTTTTTGGCTTCACAAAATTTAGCCAAGGAGAGAGAGTGATAAACTTGTGAAAATGATTTCAAAATCAATTTAAATCTAATACCAAACATTTGGTATATGTCCATCAAACCATCAAATGGAGCGTTCAACAAGCTTTCAACCACCTACCTAATTCCATAAACATAAAGTTGATTAAAGTGACTAGGTGATTTGACAAGTGAAGTGACATGTGGGTCCCACTCGATTCCGAATGCGATTGGGCCCGCAAACACTCCCGGGCTCGGGTTCGCTAATTCCGAATTAACGAACTTCCGTCGCGACGTAATTAAATCGAATTTAATTAAATAATTATGCCTAGCAAAATTACTATACACGTTGCTAATGAATTAATTCTAAATTAACTAGTTTGCCCGAATTAAAATCTAATTTTAATTATGCGTCTAAATCTAATTCCGAATAATATATCGAATATATTATTTTAACGATTAATTCCAAATGAATCTTTCTCTCTCTTCAAATAGTACTTTATCCAAGATAAAGTCTCTCCGCAATTAATCCCAGATTAATTAAGCTCGAATCATACGTCATCGGTGAATTTTTGGGAAGCGACCCAAGAGATTCCTAGATATATTGGCAGTAAATACGGTCGTCGGACTATCCGAACACTTATGTACCTCGTACTACGTTTTTACCGATTTACGAGGCAAGGTTGACTTCTAGCAAAGCGCCATGCCTACCCAATTCTCCAGAAATATTCTTAATGGAATATACGATCTATAACAGGTGTAGTATACCGTAGTATTGCGTATTGCGATCTAGTATCAGATGTCACGTGCAAGGCCTGAGGCTGGAATAGTGTCTGCCCCGTACAAAGCACATATCGGATATCAAGCAACTAGTCTCTTTGAATCGGATAATCATGACCTTGTCATATTATCCCGATGGTTGCAACACAATAGAGAACTAGTTCTGAATCCCTGCGTGATCATCATCTCCATATGTCTGAAGTGATACTTCCGTCTTGACATCACATCCAATACACTACGATTCTCAATAAACCCAGAAGAGGCGTACACAGAACCTGTTAAAGCCCTGGACGACCAAAACCAAAGTTTACCGATTGTCGCAAGTACTAGTGATGCAAGTCTCAGGTTAAGACCAAATACACCTACCCTGAAACGGACTCCCATGGACACATATACATACTACCAATGGGATTCCGCGGGGTCTATCCAGAGCGAAGCTATTTTCCGTACCATCGGTAAAACACAATCTCCTATCGCACTTGCATAAGTATACAATACTTAAATATATGAGAACTATGTCGTTATGCCCTCACAACGCGTACAAGTGCAATACTAGTCTATTCCGTATTATCGATGTCCAGTCTCGATAATACTACGACTATGAATATTTAATGATTAAACCTTTATGGATTGATACTGTCTCATATCATCTCAATCCGGAACTAATCATAAGGACTTTTACCATTTATATATCAAAGTAAATAAATTACAAAATGGTAAAAGGCAATTTCATTACTACATAGTTAATTTTGTACAAAAACATAATGTCTTTTACAAACAGTGACGCTATGGGTCATAACTGTCCAACAATCTCCCACTTGGCCTATAGCCAGTCACTCAAGCATCTAATACCTGAACTATGTACATGTCGCTCAAACTTTTGCTGAGGAATCAATTTCGTCAGCGGATCTGCCATGTGTCATCTGATGCGACCTTCTCGACCTTCATATTTCATATCGCCACGATGTATGATCTCACGAATCAGATGGAAAATTCAAAGAACATGCTTGGATCGTTGATGAGACTGCGGTTCCTTAGCCTGCGCTAAAGCCCCATTAGTGTCACAATACAATGGAACGGGCTCAGCTGCTAACGGAACTACTCCTAATCCAATTAGGAATTTTCAGATCCAAACTGCTTCTTTTGCTGCTTCAACTGCAGCAATGTACTCCGCTTCTGTTGTTGAATCGACAACAGTCTCTTGCTTGGAAGATTTTCAGCTCACTGCTCCGTTATTCAAACAAAATATGTACCCGGATTGCGACTCACAGTCGTCTTTGTCGGTTTTTAAACTTGCATCGGTATACCCAGTTACCTCAAGTTCTCCATCTCTATAGATTAAGAAAGCATCATTAGTTCGTCTAAGATACTTAAGGATGTTCTTAACCGCCATCCAGTGACCTTCACCTGGATCGGCTTGATAGCGACTACACATGCTCAAAGCATAGGAGACATCAGGTCGCATACATATCATGGCATACATGATCGATCCGACTGCCGAGGCGAACGGTATCCGACTCATGTTGTCTCTCTCATCTTGAGTTTTAGGACACATGTCCTTAGATAGATAGACACCATGTGACACTGGAAAGAGTCCTCTCTTGGACTGATCCATGTTGAATCTCTTCAACATTTTGCCAATGTACGTGCTCTGGGAGAGTCCAAGCAGCTTTCTAGATCTATCCCGGTAGATCTTTATTCCCAGAATAAAGGCTGCTTCTCCCAGATCTTTCATGGAGAATTTCAATGAAAGCCAAGTTTTCACCGATGTTAGCATGTGAATGTCATTGCCTATAAGCAATACATCGTCAACAAAAAGGACAATAAAAGTCAGTGCTCTCCCACTAACCTTCTTATATACACAAGGATCATCTTCGTTTTGAATGAAATCAAATTCTTTTATGATCTCATCAAAACATTGGTTCCATGACCGCGATACTTGCTTCAGTCCATAAATGGACCGATTTAACTTACAAACCTTGTTTGCAAGTCTAGGCACTATAAAACCGTCAGGCTGTTGCATATAAACATCCTCCAAAAGGTTTTCGTTAAGGAAAGCGATTTTAACGTCAATCTGCCATATCTCGTAATCGAAATATGCAGCAATAGAAAGCATTATCCGAATGGATTTAATCATGGCAACGGGTGAGAAAGTTTCGTCATGATCGACACCATGTCATTGACGATACCCCTTCGTTACAAGCCTAGCTTTGTACGTTTGTACGTTGCCATCCATGTCGGTCTTATTCTTGAAGACCCATTTGCATCCAATAGGCTTTACGCCTTCTGGTGCATCAACCAGTGTCCAAACTTGGTTGGTGTACATGGAATCCATTTCGGACTTTATGGCCTCTTGCCATAAAGTGGAATCGATAACTTGTATCACTTCCTCATGCGTAGCCGGTTCGTTATCCTCAATGAGATTAATATCTACATGAGGTGAGATCAGAAACCTATACCTCTCATGTTGTTTCCTGACTCTCTCCGACCTACGCGGTCATTGTGTAATAGAAGATTGTGGCACAGTCTCATCCCGGATGGACTGTTCTTGTTCCGTTGAGGATTCTAAGCCAGAAACTGTATCACTCCGATTTTCATCGAGTTCTACTTTCCTCCCACTAACCACTGCATTTAGGAATTCCTTCTCAAGGAAAACTGCATGTAGAGCAACAAATACTTTGTTCTCTCGTGGGTGATAGAAGTAATATCCTTTGGTTTCCCTAGGATATCCTACGAATATGCATTTCTCAGATTTGGGTTCAAGTTTGGTACCTTCCAAACGTTTGACGTATGTCCAGCATCCCCAAATCTTCAGGAATGAGAAACCCGGTTTCTTTCCTGTCCATATGTCATATGGTGTCTGTTGTACAGACTTTGACAGAACTTTATTCAAAATAAGAATTACATTGTTTAATGTATATCCCCATAAGGAAATAGGTAGCTCAGTGCGACTTATCATAGACCTTACCATGTCCAACAAAGTTCGGTTTCTCCGTTCGGATACACCGTTTAATTGTGGTGTTCCATGAGGAGTCCAATATGAAAGAATACCATATTCTTTCAAGTAATCTAGAAACTCATTGCTCAAGTACCATCGACAAAACACAACCCTCTATCGCACTTGCATAAGTATCCGATACTTAAATATATGAGAACTATGTCGTTATGCCCTCACAACGCGCACAAGTGCAATACTAGTCTATTCCGCATTATCGATGTCCAGTCTCGATAATACTACGTCTAGGGATATTTAATGATTAAACCTTTATGGACTGATATTGTCTCATATCATCTTAATCTGGAACTAATCATAAGGACTTTTACCATTTATATATCAAAGTAAATAAATTACAAAACGGTAAAAGGTAATTTCATTACTACATAGTTAATTTTGTATAAAAACACAATGTCTTTTACAAACAGTGACGCTATGGGTCATAACTGTCCAACAATTACTCATGGACCATCACCTGGTTCAGTTGACCAGGGACATTCCATTGATGACTCTTGACGAGTCAAACAGAATTATGGAATTCACTCGTTACATACGACATGTCGAGTGAAATTACTCTTGAACCATCACTTGGTTCAGTCGACCGGGGACATCCCCCAGATGACTCATGCCGAGTCAAACAAAATTATGGAATTCACTCGTTACATACGACATGTCGAGTGAAATTACTAATGAACCATCACCTGGTTCAGTCGACCAGGGAAATTCCATTGATGACTCTTTTCGAGTCAAACAGAAATATGGAATTCACTCGTTATATACGACATGTCGAGTGAAATTACTCCTGAACCATCACCTGGTTCAGTCGACCGGGGACATCCCTCAGATGACTCATGTCGAGTCAAATAAAATTATGGAATTCACTTGTTACATACGAAATATCGAGTGAAATTACTCCTAAACCATCACCTGGTTCAGTCGACCGGGGAAATTCCATTGATGACTCTTGTCGAGTCAAACAAAATTATGGAATTCACTCATTACATATGACATGTCGAGTGAAATTACTCACGAACCATCACTTGGGTCAGTCGATCGGGGACATCCCCCAGATGACTCATGTCGAGTCAAACAGAATTATGGAATTCACTCGTTACACACGACATGTCGAGTGAAATTACTCCTGAACCATCACCTGGTTCACTCGACCGGGGACATTCCCCTGATGAATCTTGTCGAGTCAAATAGAATTATCGAATTCGCTCGCTACATACGACATGTCGAGTGAAATTACTCCTAAACCATCACCTTGTTCAGTCGACCAGGGACATTCCCCTGATGACTCATGTCGAATCAAATAGAATCATGGAACTCCCTCTCTACACGACATGTCGAATGTGATATAAACATGGACTTCTTTCGTCCGTACGGCATGCCAAGTGAGATTACTCCTAAACCATTATCAGGTTCAGACGACATGGGACATTCCCCTATAGGCTCACGTATGAGCCAAATTAAAGATGTGAGCTTCCCTTAGTCTATATGACATGTCGATCGGGATTAACTCTCAAAGCCTTCGACAGGTTCAGTCAAACCAGGGACACCCCCTAGACTCATGTCGAAGCAAAAAGAGATATAAATGTGTCATCCCCCAGTCATATACGACTATTTTGATTAAAGTTATCCCCTGAACTACCTTGGAGACTGATGAGTGGTAAATCTATCACTATTTCCCACTCATTTAACCTAAAATTTTGTATAGTTTATTGATTTTTGTGAATATTTTGATGTGTTTTGTGTTATTTTATAGATAAATAAAGTTTCAGGACATTCTGGAAGTGATTTGGAGCAAAATAGTGAAAATTGGACAAAATGACATTTTCATAATTTTCAACGTCGCGATGCTGGAAGCTTTGGCGTCGCTACGCCTAATGTGCTCCTAGTCCATGCTAATGTGCGCCGGGTCAACAAGTCAGAATCTAAAAAGTTTGACTTTACTAACGTGCGTCGTGCCACGTGTCACCATCACAGCCGATCTGCTAACGTGCACCGTGCCACGTGTCATCATCCTATGGTGCCGACAATCGCCATCGCCACGTGTCACTCCACATGTCAGCCACGTCATCGTCCACATCATCTGTTGACCAAGTCAAAGTGCCATATCATCACCATGTCATCATCAACCAATCACAACATGCCACGTGTCACAATCCTACGGCGCTGACAATCACTTTTGCCACGTGTCGCCACATCAGCGCCACGTCATGCCACATCAGCGGAATAATTGAGTTGTTAGCCGCCTTGCCACGTGTCGCCTTATCTTCTTATCCAGAATCACCACGTGTCATCACCTCAGCGTGCCACGCCAAAAGACACGGGCGTCGCGACGCTGGGAGCCTACCGAGGTCTATAAATTGAGCTCGAGATGTCAATTTCAGTTGCACCATTCTCTCTAAATTCTCTGATGTAAATAGGGAGTTCTCTTCTTAGTTTCTTTAAATTTCAATTTTGTAATTAATTTATATTTACGTTCTGTAATAATAATTTACTTTCTTTACTTTTCAGTTGTTAATATTCAACTATGATGAGGTAACTTCCCTCTGCTAGGGTGAAAGGTAATTCGTTTACTATTGCTATTTAGATTAATCTCCAGTAATTATAATATATTCACTATTTAAAATTTGACTTAACAGGGATACCTCTATATTGGCCTGTTGGTAATTCATTTTAATCTGGTTAAACCTGACTAAGTAAGGATACCGCCATATTAGTCTGTTGGTAATTAAATTTTCTTACCGCCTATATGGCATGTTTATTTTGGTTCTGCCTATATGGCTAGATTATGGACAAATATTCTTACCGCCTTAATGGCTGGTTGGATTTCATTTGACTTAATCAGGTTACTGCCTATATGGCTGGTTGGTAAATTATCACAAGTTTATATGTTATATTATGGGAGATATCTAAATAGTTGTAGTAAAAGTAATTCCTTTTACCTTAGTATTTTATTTTATTATAATTTTACTTTTCAGTATTTACTTTACCGCATTTACTTTTCAACATTTTTTACTTTATGTCTTTTACTTTTAAGTTCTTAGTAGCCCTGGTTATGTATTGTAACTAAGTTAAATATCTGGGGTTGTGATGAATTCTAATATCACCGGTTTATAACGGGTTAGATTATAGTTTGGGTAATATGAATATTTATTTATTGAGTTTTAATTTTAATGTTTTTTAATTAGCTGGCCATTAATAAAATTGATTAGGTAAACTTAAAATGAACTTGGAAAAGGGATTTTAGGTTTAAGACCTTAGACTCAATAGCCCACGATCTTCCTTGAGGATAGATAACCCTTTAATAGATTTCCTTACAGGATAGGAATATACCTGTCGGGTGGGGGTAGCCATAATTGGAACTTAATCTTAATGAATCTAGGTAATTTGGTTGACATAGACATATGGTTCAATTGAATTATACTAGGTATTTGTAATTGACCATCGAAATAGGCTTTTACATAATTTAGTGTTTCAGGTAATAATAAATCAATACACTACCAAACTATAAGATAACCACTTCATCTTATAAATAATATTGGAATAAATCACAACCCTGGATAGTTTTATAAATTTGATTTTTTCTTCAGTTTTCTTTTGCGAAATTTTATTTACTTGTTTTTAAATTTAGAATCATCACATTTTCAAATCAATCAATCAACCTGTTAGATACCAGTAATCATTTAGCCTCAGTAAAATTAATAGATTAGGTATTAAGTCCTCGTGGGATCGATACTTTTTATACTACTTGAACGATACGTGCGCTTGCATTATACGCGTGTGATTACGCCGGTCAAGTTTTTGGCGCCGTTGCCGGGGACATATTTATCTTTTATTATTAGTTTTGAGGTTAGATACATTTACTTGTATCTAATTTCTTTTTACTTATTGTTTTTGTTTTCTTGTGTTTCAGGTTCTCAGATCCTTCATGAGACGAACCAGAAGCTTTGAACTCCGAGCGCTTGACCCAAAGATTGAAAGAACCATCAGACAGTTAAGAAGGAAAATGCGAGAAGGCCAAGAAGCAATTGTTAACATGTAACCTGAACATTTGGAGGTTGCACCACCAATTCCCATTCGAGACAGAACCATTCCGGTGGTTGACAGACTCATTTCCTGTATTGTATTTCCTCCCTTACCAGAAAATGCAGGTGACATCAAAACTTGCATTTAGATGATACAGCAGTCAGTTCAGTTTGGGGGGAATGCAACCGAAGATCCTAATACCCACATCAGCAACTTCCTGGAAGTTTGCGGCACTTTCAATTACAACCGAGAAGCTGAAGAAGCAATGAGACTGCGTGTTTTCCCATACTCCTAGAAGGACAGAGCTAAAGCTTGACTACATTCACTTTTAGCAGGTTCCATCACAATATGGAATAATCTAGCCACCAAATTCCTTGCAAAGTACTTTCCACCAGCCAGAACTGGAAAAATGAGGAATGACATCACATCCTTTGTGCAACAAGATTCAGAAACTCTATATGAAGCTTGGGAAAAGTACAAAGATTTGCTGCGGAAATGTCCTCACCATGAGATTCCAAAATGGCTTCAAGTCCAAACATTCTATAATGGACTTTCTGGAATAATGGGAACCACAATTGATACTGCTGCTGGAGGGGCTTTGATGGCAAAAGGAGAAGATCAAGCCTGTGACTTAATCGAATAAATGGCCAACAACAATTCCTTGTGGCCAACAGAAAGGAGCATGATCCAAAGAATTGCATGAATTTATGAAGTTGGAGCAAATACAGCAGTCAGTGCCAAGCTAGATCAGATATGCAAATACATGGAGACTCTCAGCACACAAAGCAACATCGGAGCCACTAGTTCACCATATGGAGGAGCACCAGAGCCAACCCAACCTGAAGAGACGGTGAATTATGTCAACAATTTCAACAGACAGGGGAACAATCCATATTCCAACACCTACAACCCAGGGTGGAGGAATCATCCTAACTTTTCATGGAGCAATAATTCAGGGCAAAAGAATAATCCACCACCTGGATTTCAATAGCAGAACTATCCACCACCTGGTTTCCAGCAACATAACAAAGGCCAGGAGCATGAAAAAGAACTAGTAATGGAAGAAGTGCTAGCTAAAAAAAATATGAAGCTATGTTTCAAAACCAATCAGCTTCTATCAAAACACTGGAGAATCAAACTGGACAACTGACCAATGCTCAGAGTTACAGACCACCAGAAAATCTTCTCAGCAACACAAAACCAAATCCAAGGAACCGATGGAAGGAGCAATGTCAAGCCATTACCTTGAAAAGCGGTACTGAAATCAACAAAGATATTGGAATCAAGGAAACAATCGAGGAAGATCTAAAAGATGCAGTTCCACATATGGAGGAAAAAGAACCAAAGGAAAAAGAACAGATCACTCCACCTCCACATTTTCCTCAACGTCTTCAGAAAAACAAACTGGACAAACAGTTCGCCGATTCTCGGAGGTGTTCAAAAAACGGCACATCAACATTCCATTTGCAGAAGCCTTGGAAGAAATGCCTAGCTATGTCAAATTCATGAAAGACATTCTTTCACGAAAACAGAGATTGTGAGATTATGAGACAGTAACATTATCGGAAGAATGCAGTGCTATCATTCAGAGGAAACTTCCCCCGAAGTTGAAAGATCCTGGTAGTTTCACAGTCCCGTGCACCATTGGAGAACATTATATCGGTAAGGCTTTATGTGATTTAGGTGTTAGTGTTAATTTAATGCCTTTTTCTATTTACAGGAAACTGTAAATTGGAGAAGCAATGCCTACCTCAGTCTCACTACAACTTGCTGATCGAACACTCGTATTTCCTAGAAGAGTTGTTGAAGATGTGCTGGTTAAAGTTGACAAACTCATTCTCCCAGCAGATTTCATCATCCTTGACATGGAAGAAGACAAAGATGTGCCTATTATTCTTGGGAGACCATTTTTGGCGACAGGTCAAACTGTGATTGATGTACAAAAAGGAGAACGAACCATGAAAGTTCAGGACCAAGAAGTTACTTTCAATGTTTTCAAAGCCATGAAATTCCCGAGCGATGAAAAGGAGGAAGAATGTTTCAAAATTGATGTTGTTGATAGTATCATTCAGGATACTGATACAATTCCCATGGACAAACTTGAAGCTTGCATCACCAACATACTGACAGCGAGCTTGATGCTGAAATTCTGGAATGTATCAACTATCTTGACAAGCCATTCCGTTTCAAATCGATAACTCCAGTTGAAAATCTGGATCTCCCAAAGAAAGATTGAATCAAGCCTTCGATTGAAGAACCACCGCAATTGGAGCTGAAGCTACTTCCGAACCATCTCAGGTATGTATTTCTTGGAAACTCTTCTGAATTACCTGTTATTATTTCTTCTTCTCTAACATTGAAGCGGGAAGAAAAGTTACTGAGAGTGTTATTAGAGCACAAAAAAGATATTGGCTAGACTATAGCTGACATTCGATGAATTAGTCCATCATTTTACATGCACAAGATCCTGATGAATGACTAGTACAAACCCACAGTGGATCATCAACAGAGACTCAATCCAATCATGAAGGAAGTTGTAAAGAAAGAAATAATAAAATGGTTAGATGCTGGTATCATTTACCTCATCTCAGATAGCAGTTGGGTGAGTCTTATGCAGTGTGTACCGAAGAAAGGAGGAATTACTGTGGTCACCAATGAAAAGAACGAGCTGATTCCAACAAGAACGGTGATTGGTTACATTGCCATTCATTGATCAGATGCTGGACAGACTGGCGGGACATGAGTTTTATTGCTTTCTGGATGGATATTCAGGGTACAATCAGATTGCTATCGCCCCAGAAGATCAGGAGAAAACCATATTTACATGTACGTATGGTACTTTTGCTTTCCGTAGGATGCCATTTGGATTATGTAATGCCCCAGCCACATTTCAGCGTTGCATGATGACTATCTTCTCATATATGTTGGAGCAGAGTATGGAGGTATTCATGGATGACTTCTCTGTGTTTGGAGATTCTTTTGACCATTGCTTACAAAATCTGGAACATGTGTGACAAAGGTGTGAAGATACAAACTTGGTACTCAACTGGGAGAAATGCCACTTCATGGTGCAGGAAGACATTGTTCTTGGACATCAGATCTCACAAAAAGAAATCGAGGTAGATAAATTAAAGATCGAGATAATTGAAAAAATACCTCCACAACATCTGTCAAAGGGATTAGGAGCTTTCTTGGACATGCAGGTTGTTACAGGAGATTCATCAAAGATTTTTCCAAGATTACAAAACCTCTTTACAATCCTCTGGAGAAGGATGTGCCTTTCAACTTCACCAAAGAATGCCATGAAGCTTTTGAAATCTTGAAAAAGAAGCTGGTCTCTGCTCCCATCATAGTAGCGCCAGACTGGACCCTTCCATTTGAGGTGATGTGCGATGCTAGTGATTTTACTGTAGGTGTAGTTTTGGGACAACGCAAAGCAAAGATTTTCCACACCATTTATTACTCCAGCAGAACTCTGAATGAAGCTCAACTCAACTAAACAACCACTGAAAAGGAGTTGCTTGCAGTTGTGTTCGCTTTTGAAAAATTCCGCTCTTATCTGCTGGGTCCCAAAGTGGTGGTCTACAAAGATCATTCAGCAATCAAATATCTGATCGCGAAGAAAGATGCTAAACCCAGATTGATCCGTTGGATACTTCTTCTATAAGAATTTGATGTGGAGATTCGAGACAGGAAAGAGACAGAAAATCAAGTGGCATATCATTTATCGAGGCTCGAGAATGGAGAAACAGTTGGCAAAGAACTTTCAATCAAAGAAACTTTTCCAGATGAACAGCTGTTTGCCATGAAACAACAGGAAATCCCTTGTGTTGGACCGTTATGACCCATAGCGTCACTATTTGTACAGATCATGGTGGTGTTGTACAAATTAACTATGTGACAAAGGAGATTGCTCTCTTATCATTTGTGATTAGATCACCTTAGATGTATAAATGATAGGAGGTCCCTATGATTAGTTCCTGGATTGAGAATGATATGAGACAATATCAGTCCACGAAGGATTAATCATTAAATATCTTTAGTCAGAGTATTATCGAGATTGGACATCGGTAATGCGTAAAAGACTAGTATTGCATTTGTGCACGTTGTGAGGGCATAACAGGCATAGTTCTTATATATTTAAGTATTGGATACTTATGCAAGTGCGGTAGGAGGTTGTGTTTTACCGATGGTACGGAAAACAGCTTCGCTCTGGATAGACCCCTCGGAATTCCATTGGTAGTATGACTATGTGTCTATGGAAGTCTGAAATCAGGGTAGGTGTATTTGGTCTTAACCTGAGACTTGCACCGCTAATACTTGCGACAATCAATATACTTTGGTTGAGGTTATCCAGGGCTTTAACCGGTTCTGTGTACGCCAATACTGGGTATATTGAGAATCTTAGAGTGTTGGGTGTGATGTCAAGACGGAAGTATCACTCCAGTCATAGTGGAGATGATGTCACGTAGGATACGGTACTGGTGCTCTTAAGTACTGCAGGCATCGGGATATTATGACTAGGTCATGTATATCCGATATAGAGACTAGTTACCAGACATCTGACATGTGCTTCGTACGAGGCAGACACAGCTCCAGCCCCAGGCCTAGCATGTGACAGTCCGATATTGGATCGATATACGCAATACCACGTATATTACTCCTGATATAGATCGTTTATTCATGTAAGCATGTTTCTGGAGAATTGGGTAGGCATGGCGCTTTGCTAGAAGCCAACCTTGTCTTGTGAATCAGCGTAAACGTAGTACGAGGTACTTACGGGTTCGAATAGTCTGATGACCCGATTTACTGCCAACATATCTGGAGATCTCATAGGTCGCTTCCCGAAGATTCACCGATGACGTATGACTCGCACTTTAATTAATATGGGATTAATTTAATGAGAGAGAAAATTAATCTGGGATTAATTGCGGAGATATTTTATCTGGGATAAAATATCAATTAAAGAGAGAGAACGATTAAATTGGAATTAATCGATAAAATAATATATTGGATATATTATACGAAATTGGATATCGACGCAGAATTAAAATTAGATTTTAATTCGGGTGAATGAATTAATTTAGAATTAATTCGTTAGCGATGTGAATAGTGATTTCACTAGGCGTAATCATTTAATTACGACGCAATGGAAAATTCGTTAATTTGGAATTAGCGAACCCGAGCCCGGGATTATTTGCGAGCGCATTCGTATTTCAAATTTGAGTGCGGCACGCAAGTCAAATCAAGCGTCAAATCATTAGTCACATCAAACGTCAAATTACATATCATTTTGAGTGATGTGATATTTGATTGATTGATGTGAGTTGATGTGAGATGAAAGGAAGCATTAAATGCTTTGCTTTTTGAAATTGAAAAAGGTAAATGGTTTATTGTTTTTGGAAAATATAAAAACCTAATACATTTTTTCTTTTTCTATTCGCTCTCCTGGTTCACGACTTTACCCTTTTTGGAGCCAAAAATCGTTCTTCATCTCTCTCGGCCTCAAGGCCATCTCCTTCTTCCTTCTCACTGGTTTGACCGAAAATGAAGACAAGAAAAGAGTGATTTTGTTGCAAGATCCAAGTGCTAGCACACTCTAGAAGGCATACCAAGGTGATAGGGCAGTGAGTTCGTGAGCATGGAAGATTATCAACAAAGCTTGGAGCTTTAATGGAGTCCATGGCCGATTCTTCATGGAGGAGATCCACCCACTGCCGAGTTCAGCCACTGCCACTGCCGAGCTCCCAAGGGCAGTTCGGTTCTTCATTTCATTGCATCTCAACCGATCCATGTGAGTTTTTCCGCACCTCCTTTGGTTGTATTTACACTTGTTTCATGCTTGATTTATGATCTTGGGAAGCTTAGAGCAAACCAACACATTGGTATGCTGACTATGTCAACTACATTGTGTCAGGAAAATGGTTGTTGGAATGGACAACTCAACAACGGAAGAAGTTCTTCAAATAAGTCAAGCATTATATTTGGGATGAGTCGTACATGTTCAAACGTTGTGCTGATCAACTATTGAGACGGTGTGTTCCACATGAGGGGGTTAACAGTGTTTTGCAGCACTGTCATTCATCACCATATGGCGGACACTTCAGCGGGGACAAAACTGCTGTAAAAGTCTTACAATCAGGTTTGTTCTGGCCCACTCTTTTTAAGATGCTTACTTGTTTTCTCTTCAATGTGACAGGTGCCAGAGAACGGGGAATATTTCGAGAAGAAATGAAGGACCGTTGCAAAATATTCTGGAAATATAGATATTCGATGTGTGTGGTATTGATTTCATGTGACCCTTTGTGCCATCATTCGGAAATCTGTACATCCTGGTTACAGTAGACTACATCTCCAAATGGGTTGAAGCAATTGCACTGCCATCCAATGATTCAAAAGTTGTGATCAAATTCCTAAAAAATAACATTTTCACTCTGTTCGGAACACCTCGTGCAATTATCAGTGATGGTGGCACACATTTCTGCAACAGATATTTTGATGCAATCCTATCTAAATACAGAGTTACTCACAAGGTTGCCACTGCTTACCATCCACATTCAAATGGACAGGTTGAAGTTTCAAACAGGGAAATCAAAAAAATCTTGGAGAGAACCGTTGGATCAACAAGGATGAACTGGTCTACAAAACTCGATGATGCATTATGGGCCTACCGAATAGCTTACAAGACATCCATTGGTATGTCACCATATCGATTGGTGTTTGGGAAGTATGCCATCTGCCAGTTGAACTTGAACACAAAGCGTACTGGGCACTGAAGAAGTTGAATCTTGATCCACAAGCTGTAGGAGAGAAAAGACTTCACCAACTCAATAAATTGGAGGAATTTCGCCTGCAGGCCTATGAGAATGCCAAATTGTACAAAGAAAAGATCAAGAAATGGCATGACCGAAAAATAGTGCACAGACAGTTGGAACCAAGGCAGCAGATGTTGTTATACAACTCGAGGTTGAAACTTTTCCCTGGAAATTTGAAATCAAGGTGGTCAGGTCCATTTTTGATCACTCAGGTTCTACCATATGAAGCTGTTGAGTTACTGGATCCCAATACCAATACCACATTCAAAGTTAACACTCAGCATGTCAAACACTACTAGGGAGAATCATTTGAGCGATAAAAAGAAAGTGTCACACCTTCAGATCCAGCATAATGTTCGGGCAGTCACGTCTAGCTGACGATGTTAAACTTAGCGCTAGCAGGGAGACAACCCATGCAATCTTTTTGTATAAATTATGATTTGGGGTGATTTAATTTTATGTGTTTAATTTTTGCAGATTAAGTCATTTTAAGATGGAAGAAGTTCTCGCAAATCTTCACAAGCAATTTCCTTCTCTCCCTCAAAAATCTCTAATGAAAGTTTACAAAGCTCACTTGGAACGAATGAGACTACCGATGATCCATTGTATTCCTAATGACATTCATTGGGTAATGGAAGCACAGGTCCGATTAGCAGGTGAGTATTCTGATTCTTGTACTTCTTATTTGCCTGGTTTAGGAAGAAGCACATATGCCAAGAAACGTAGAGCTAAGCAAATAGGTGTTTGTTTCAAATGTGCACCCTGGAATTGCACTACTCGTTGTCGTTCTTTAGGAATGGTGTCTGAAAATCGCGAAGACAAAATTAAATTCATTGGGGATGGCTTGAGTAAGGAGTCTATGGATGATATATCTTCGACTCTTGAGATGCATCATAGTGGATATGTTCATATTGCCATTCGCAAATTACACACACAATTTTTAAAGGAAATACAACAGTTAAGTCTCGGGAATCTGACTCAAAAAGACCTTGTTTGCCAATTTATAAGAAAATTGGATGGGAAGCTTGTCCCTGACGCATAGACGTCAATCAAGCCGCTAACTTTCTTGTACATATTATATCTCTCTATCTTTTCCTAATAATTGTGATTTGTTTTGTTGTTTTCTTTTATTTTCTCCGACATGATCCAAATCTTTTTGACTATCACGATTTATTTTACTGTTTAACTAATAATTGTCATTTGGCAGGTACTAGTGCTATTATTTTTACTCACCATTTTCAGGTGTTATAAATTGAACTCATCATTGTACTTTTGAAGACATCCAGAGTAAAACATGGAAGCCACTTCAAGAAGACGGGTTGAAAATATCTGTGTGTTTTGCGGTACTAGTGTTGGTGTTAAACAATAATACATAGAAGCAGCACATGAATTGAGTCGAGTCTTAGCTGTAAGAAATATGCACTTAGTATATGGCGGAGGCAATCTTGGACTTATTGGGATCGTTTGAAAGGCCGTACAGGAAAAAGGCAGTCAAGTCTTGGGAATCATTCTAAAACACTTGGTAGAGGCAAATCTTAATGGACCATCAAACGGAGAAGAACTAATTGTGCCAGGTATGTCTGAACGACTGGTAGAAATGATTAACCGTGCTGATGCTTTTATTGCTTTGCCAGGTGGTTTGGGCACAATAGAGGAAATTTTTACAGTGTTATCTTGGGCGAACTTGAACATACACCATAAACCGCTTGGACTGTACAATGTTGAGGGATTTTATGATTTTCTTTGTGTATTTCTTGATGATGCCCGGAGAAACGGGTTCGTAACAAAACCTATGAAGGTACTCCTCTTACTGCCATAACTGCTCCGGATATAATTGACCAACTCTTAGCCTTTGAACCACAAATTGACCCTATCATTTCAAAGATAAACTGGTCCGAGAATGATCGTGGTAAGAGGCGTCAGATTAATCTGAATCTTAACCTTTAATTTCCTGTAGAATTTCAGCTAACCATGTATTATCTTCTAAACTCTTCTTCTACTGTTTAAGACATTGACAATGTCTCATTTAGGTTTGGGAGTGAGAAATTAGTTGATTAGTATATTGTTTTTAGTTTGTGTGTTGTTTTTTATTTTTAGTCCAAAATTTTTCGAAAAATACAAAAAAATTGAAAAATTTTCAAAAATTACAAAAATATTTTGTGTTTTTTGATAAGTGGTAATTATATCACTATTTCCCACTCATTTAACCTAATATTTTGTATAGTTTCTCGAGTTTTAAGAACGTTTTGATGTGTTTTTGTTTATTTTGCAGATAAAAATAATATTGGGACATAATGGAATCAACTCGGAGCTAAAACGATGAAATCTGGAGGAAAAATATCAAAAACGAAATTTTATTATACGCGTCACGAAATGCAGTTCGAAATTTCAATTTTGCGCATGTTTCATATTTTGGCCATAACTTTTTCATCCGATATCCGATTGAGCTGATTCAAGTTGCAGATTAAAGAAGACTCGAAGATCTAAAACTTTGAAAGTCAAAATAATTTTGAACTCTGAAGCTTTCAAGGCCGAAATTGATGAACAATACAGTACATTTTGTGTGTGTATTGTGTGTCATCACTTCCCTAGAAGAAAATAAAATACTGGGGTTAGGGGATCCACTTTTTCTATTTATAATTTAGAAATCTCCCTTAGTATAATATAGAATTTAACGGTGATTAGCCCACCGACCATATAGGCGGTATTCCTTATTAAGTCAGATTTAAGTGAAGTCCAACCTGCCATTAAGGCAGTGTTATTATTTGAACATAAACCAGCCATATAGGCGGTAATTATCTGTCACCTAAAAACCGGTCATATAGGCGGTGCCACTTTATGCAAATAAATAAAACCAGCCATTAAGGCAGTAATTCCTTTTAGTTAATAATAAATTTTATATTATAATTAAGGGAGATTAATCTAAATAAAAATTATAAAAGCTTCACCCTTATCCCAGCGGAAATTTAACTACTAAACATAAAAAGAAAGGAGTAGAAGAAGAGAACTACTGCTATTGAAAATTAAAATACATAAATTAAATACTTAAAATAAATACAAACAAGATGCAATCCTTAAATTCCTTACAAAAAACTATGGAAAGCATGACAATTACAAATGAAATGGCTTGGTATTTATAGAAAAACCTAAAGGCTTCCACCAATTTCTCCACCGATTGCTCCACGAATTGCTCCATCAAACACTCCACCAAACATGCCACAAGACATGGCACCAAACATGGCACCAAACATGGTACCAAACATGCTAGCATGCTTGTTTGGTGGAAGTTTGACTATTTTTTTTTTATTAATTTTATTTTATATTTTGTAAATGACTATAGTAGATACACAAAATGTACTGTATTGTTCATCAATTTCGGCCATGAAAACTTCAGAATTCGAAATTATTTTGACTTTCAAAGTTTTAGATCTTCGAGTCTTATTTAATCTGCAACTTGAATCAACTCAATCTCATATCGGATGAAAACGTTATGGCCAAAATATGAAACATGCGCAAAACAGAAATTTCGAACTGCATTTCGTGACGCGTATAATAAAATTTCGTTTTTGACATTTTTCCTCCAGATTTCATCGTTTTAGCTCCAAGTTGATTCCATTAAGTCCCAATATTATTTTTATCTGCAAAATAAACAAAAACACATCAAAACGTTCATAAAACTCGAGAAACTATACAAAATATTAGGTTAAATGAGTGGGAATAGTGATATAATTACCACTTATCACAACCCCAAACCTAACATTTTGCTAGTCCTCGAGCAAACAGAAAATAATATGAAAATAAAATTAACTAAGCCACTTTCGTAGGGATCACGGTTGCATTTAGCGTATGCAACAAGCCTTTAAACCCCTAGGTGTCCCTAGTGGACGAGTTGTAGTCTCGTGAGGGCTTACAGCAACGATACCCAAAACGTTCAAGTAGTATAAAAATATCGATCCCACGAGGACTTAATTCATATGTTGTTATTAATTATTGATACTATTTATTTACATGTATCTAATTATAGGGAGAAGGGAATTGATTGCTTTGGTTGGTTGAATGTGGAATTGCTTATATAAAAATAAAATAAAAAACAAAAGAAAATACTAAGGAAAATAAAAGAAAAGACTCAAAAGATCTAGGGTCGTGACTCCACACAATACTGTAAAATGGATGAATCGATTCCTTATTTATGTGTATTAATTCAGTTTGCTAACCTGGAACACGATAATATGCAAAAGCCTCTCCGATGGTCAGACGCAAATACCCAGTATAACCCAATTGAACCATATTCCTATGCAAACCACATTACCTGGATTCATTATGACCAAGTTCCAATTATGGCTACCTCCGCCCGACAGGTATATGTCTATCCTGTAAGGAAATCTATTAAAGGGTTATCTATCCTCAAGGAAGATTGTGGGCTATTGAATCTAAGGCTGAAACCTAAAATCCCTATGTCTAGTTCATTTTAGATTTACCCTATCAATCTTATTAATTGCCAGTTAACAAGACGCATTAAGCTTAAGACTCAATAAACAAACTAAAGAACTACCCATAAAAAGAAAATCAATTATTAAGTGTGTGTATTGTGTTTCATCACTTCCCTAGAATAAAAAATAAAAATGCTGGGGTTGGGGGATCCACTTTTACTATTTATAATTTAGAAATCTCCCTTACTATAATATATAATTTAACGGGGATATAGCCAACCAGTCATGTAGGCGGTATTTCTTATTAAGTCAGATTTAAATGAAGTCCAACCAGCCATAAAGGCGGTATTATTATTTGTTCATAAACCAGCCATATAGGCTGTAATTATCTTTCACCTAAAGACCAGCCATATAGGCGGTGCCACATTATGCCAAATAAATAAAACCAGCCATTAAGGCGGTAATTCCTTTTAGTGAATAATAAATTTTATATTATAATTAAGGGAGATTAATCTAAATTAAAATATTAAAAGCTTCACCCTTCCCCCAGCGAAAATTTAACTACTAAACATAAAAAGAAAGGAGAAGAAGAATAGAACTACTGCTATTACTGAAAATAAAAATGCATAAACTGAAAACTTAAAATAAATAAAAACAAGATGCAATCCTTAAATTCCTTACAAAAACCTAAGGAAAACATGAGAATTAAAATGAATTGGCTTGGCATTTATAGAAAAACCTAAAGGCTTCCACCAATTTCTCCACTGATTGCTCCAAGAATTGCTCCACCAAACACTCCACCAAACATGCCACAAGACATGGCATCAAACATGGCACCACACATGGCACCAAACATGGCATCAAACATGGCACCAAACATAGCATCAAACATGGCACCAAACATGCAAGCATGTTTGGTGGAAGTTTGACAATTTTTATTTTATATTTTGTAAATGACTATAGTAGTTACACAAAATATACTTTATTGTTCATCAATTTCTGGCCTCCAAACTTCCGAATTCGAAAATATTTAAATCTTTAAAGTTGTAGATCTTCGAGTCTTCTTTAATCTGCAACTTGAATTAGCTCAATCAGACATCGGATGAAAAACTTATGGCCAAACTACCAATATTGCGCAAAATTGGAAATTTTGACTACACTTCGTGAGGCATATTGTAAAATTTCGTTTTTGACCATTTTTCCTCCGGATTTCAACGTTTTTGCCCCGAGTTGATTTCATTAAGTCACAATATTATTTTTATCTGTAAAATAAACAAAAACACATCAAAACGTTCATAAACTCGAGAAACTATATAAAATATTATGTTAAATGAGTGGAAAATAGTGATATAATTACCACTCATCACACCCCCAAACCTAACATTTTGCTAGTCCTCGAGCAAAACATAAAAATAAAATAACATAAAAATAAAATTAACTAGGCCACTTTCGTGGGGATCACGGTTGCATTTAGCGTATGCAACAAGCCTTTAAACCCCTAGGTGTCCCTAGTGGACGAGTTGTAGTCTCGTGAGGGTTTACAGCAATGATACCCACAACATTTTACTAAAGTAAAAATGAAGTGAAACTAATGCACACAAAAGCAAAAAGATAAGAAAATAAGAGGTTAGTGACTAATTAAGTGAAATTTCTACTCCAAGTTACTAGTTGTTTTGTTTCATTCTAAATTACCGAATCAGTAAATTCTCCGATTATTTTTACCATTCTCCATATACACAGCCAATAAAATATTAATCAATTCATTTTTGCCCACAACAGTCACAAGTGCAATTGATAAGAGAGTAATATTTTTGTCCTAAAGTTCTATCAGATTTCACACCTTTTTGTAGCAATGGAATAATTTTTTTTTGATTTTTCTGATTTTTTTTTCAAAAACTTGACCGGTGCAAACACACGCGTATAACGCAAGCGCACGTATCGTTCAAGTAGTATAAAAATATCGATCCCACGAGGACTTAATTGCTAATGTTGTTATTAATTATTGAATCTATTTATTTACATGTATCTAATTATAGGGAGAAGGGAATTGATTGCTTTGGTTGGTTGAATGTGGATTTGCTTAAATAAACTTAAAATAAAGACACAAAAGAAAAGGACACAAAAGAAAAAGACACAAAAGAAAATACTAAGGAAAATAGAAGAACAGACTCAAAAGATCTAAGGTCGTGACTCCACACAATACTGTTAAAAGGATGAATTGATTCCCTTATTTATGTGTACTAATTCAGTTTGCTAACCTGTAACACGAAGATATGCAAAATCCTCTTTCGATGGTCAAACGCAATTACCCAGTATAACCCAATTGAACCATATGTCTATGTCAACCACATTACCTGGATTCATTAAGACCAAGTTCCAATTATGGCTACCCCCGCCCGACAGGTATATGTCTATCCTCTAAGGAAATCTATTAAAGGGTTATTTATCCTCAAGGAAGATCGTGAGCTATTAAGTCTAAGGATGAAACCTAAAATCCCTATGTCTAGTTCATTTTAGATTTACCCCATCAATCTTATTGGTGATCAATCAACATGAAGTATTAAGACTAAGACTTAATAAACAAACTAAAGAACTACCCATAAAAAGAAAATCAATTATTAAGTGTGGTATTGTGTGTCATCACTTCCCTAAAAGAAAATAAAATACTGGGGTTAGGGGATCCACTTTTACTATTTATAATTTAGAAATCTCCCTTAGTATAATATAGAATTTAACGGTGATTAGCCCACCGACCATATAGGCGGTATTCCTTATTAAGTCAGATTTAAGTGAAGTCCAACCTTCCATTAAGGCGGTGTTATTATTTGAACATAAACCAGCCATATAGGCGGTAATTATCTGTCACCGAAAAACCGGCCATATAGGCGGTGCCACTTTATGCAAATAATAAAACCAGCCATTAAGGCAGTAATTCCTTTTAGTGAATAATAAATTTTATATTATAATTAAGAGAGATTAATCTAAATTAAAATTATAAAAGCTTCACCCTTACCCAGCGTAAATTTAACTACTAAACATAAAAAGAAAGAGTAGAAGAAGAAGAAACTACTGCTATTGAAAATTAAAATACATAAATTAAATACATAAAATAAATACAAACAAGATGCAATCCTTAAATTCCTTACAAAAACCTAAGGAAAGCATGAGAATTACAAATGAAATGGCTTGGTATTTATAGAAAAACCTAAAGGCTTCCACCAATTTCTCCACCGATTGCTCCACGAATTGCTCCACCAAACACTCCACCAAACATGCCACAAGACATGGCATCAAACATGGCACCAAACATGGCACCAAACATGGCACCAAACATGCAAGCATGCTTGTTTGGTGGAAGTTTGACTATTTTTATTTTTATTTTTTATTAATTTTATTTTATATTTTGAAAATGACTATAGTAGATACACAAAATGTACTGTATTGTTTATCAATTTCGGCCATGAAAACTTCAGAATTCGAAATTATTTTGACTTTCAAAGTTTTAGATCTTCGCGTCTTCTTTAATCTTCAACTTGAATCAGCTCAATCGGATGAAAAAGTTATGACCAAAATATGAAACATGCACAAAACTGAAATTTCGAACTGCATTTCGTGACGCGTATAATAAATTTTCTTTTTTGACATTTTTCCTCCAGATTTCATCGTTTTAGCTCCGAGTTGATTCCATTAAGTCCCAATATTATTTTTATCGGCAAAATAAACAAAAACACATCAAAACGTTCATAAAACTCGAGAAACTATACACAATATTAGGTTAAATAAGTGGGAAATAGTGATATAAATACCACTCATCACACCCCAAACCTAACATTTTGCAAGTCCTCGAGCAAAACAGAAAATAAAATAACACAAAAATAAAATTAACTAAGCCACTTTCGTAGGGATCACGGTTGCATTTAGCTTATGCAACAAGCCTTTAAATCCATAGGTGTCCCTAGTGGACAAGTTATAGTCTCGTGAGGGTTTACATCAACGATACCCACAAAAGTTTTTACAAAAGTAAAAATTTAGTTAAAACTAATGCACACAAAAGCAAAAAGACAAGAGAAAAGAGAATAAAGAAGTTAGTGACTAATCAGGTGAAACTTCTACTACAAGTTACTAGTTGTTTTGTTTCATTCTAAATTACCGAATAAGTAAATTCTCCGATTATTTTTACCATTCTCCATATAACTTGACCGGTGTAATCACACTCGTAAAACGCAAGTGCACGTATCGTTCAAGTAGTATAAAAATATCGATCCCACGAGGACTTAATTCCTACTGTTATTAATTATTGAATCTATTTATTTACAAGTATCTAATTATGGGGAGAAGGGAATTGATTGCTTTGGTTGGTTGAATGTGGAATTGCTTTATTAAAATAAAATAAACAAAAGAAAATACAAAAGAAAATTACAAAAGACTCAAAAGAAAATACTAAGGAAAATAAGGAAAAGACTCAAATGATCTAGGGTCGTGACTCCACACAATACTGTTAAGAAGATGAATCGATTCCTTCACTTATGTGTATTAATTTAGTTTGCTAACCTGGAACACGAAAATATGCAAAAGCCTCTTCCGATGGTCAGACGGAAATACCCAGTATAACCCAATTGAACCATATTCCTATGTCAACCACATTACCTGGATTTATTAAGACCAAGTTCCAATTATGGCTACCCACGCCCGACAAGTATATGTCTATCCTGTAAGGAAACCTATTAAAGGTTTATCTATCCTCAAGGAAGATCGTGAGTTATTAAGTCTAAGGCTGAAACCTAAAATCCCTTTGTCTAGTTCATTTTAGATTTACCCCATCAATCTTATTAATGGCCAGTTAACAAGATGCATTAAGCTTAAGACTCAATAAACAAACTAAAGAACTACCCATAAGAAGAAAATCAATTATTAAGTGTATGTATTGTGTGTCATCACTTCCATATAATAAAAATAAAATGCTGGGGTTAGGGGATCCACTTTTACTATTTATAATTTAGAAATCTCCCATAGTATAATATAGAATTTAACGGTGATTAGCCCAGCAGACCATATAGGTGGTATTCTTTATTAAATCAGATTTAAATGAAGTCCAGCCTGCCATTAAGGCGGTAATACTATTTAAACATAAACCGGCCATATAGGCGGTAATTATCTGTCACCTAAAAACCAGCCATATAGGCGGTGCCACTTTATGCAAAATAAATAAAACCAGCCATTAAGGAAGTAATTCCTTTTTAACGTGAATAATAAATTTTATATTATAATTAAGGGAGATTAATCTAAATTAAAATTATAAAAGCTTCACCCTTCCCCCAGCGGAAAATTAACTACTAAACATTAAAGAATGGAGTAGAAGAAGAGAACTACTGCTATTACTGAAAATAAAAATACAGAAATTAAATACTTAAAATAAATATAAACTAGATGCAATCCTTAAATTCCTTACAAAAACCTAGGGAAAGCATGAGAATTACAAATGAAATGGCTTGGTATTTATAGAAAAACCTAAAGGCTTCCACCAATTTCTCCACCGATTGCTCCACGAATTGCTCCACCAAACACTCCACCAAACATGCCACAAGACATGGCATCAAACATGGCACCAAACATGGCAGTCAAACTTCCACAAAACAAGCATGCTTGCACCCCCAAACCTAACATTTTGCTAGTCCTCGAGCAAAACAGAAAATAATATGAAAATAAAATTAACTAAGCCCTTTCGTAGGGATCACGGTTGCATTTAGCGTATGCAACAAGCCTTTAAACCCCTAGGTGTCCCTAGTGGACGAGTTGTAGTCTCGTGAGGGCTTACAGCAACGATACCCATAAACGTTTGATAAAAGTAAAAAGATAGTAAAACTAATGCACACATAAGCAAAAAGACAAGAAAATAAAGAAGTTAGTGACTAATTAGGTGAAACTTCTACTCCAAGTTAGTAGTTGTTTTGTTTCTTTTTAAATTACCGAATAAATAAATTCTCCGATTATTTTTACCATTCTCCATATACACAGCTAACAAAATATTAATCAACTCATTTTCGCCCACAACAGTCATAAGTGCAGTTGATAAGAGAGTAATATTTTTGTCCTAAAGTTCTATCAGATTTCACACCTTTTTGTAGCAATGGAATAATTTTTTCGGATTTTTCGGATTTTTTCTTTCTTTTTTTTCTATTTTTTATTTATATACAATATCTTCCGTCTATGTAGCGAGCTTGGGTCAGTGACTCCAAAACCAGTTGGCTTTAGGGCACCAGGTGTTAAGACACCCCTACGGACTTAATTACTCAGACTTCAGATATATATATATATATATATATATTTATTTTTTGCAACATCTTCGATCCATGTAGCGAGCTTTGGGCCAGTGACTCCCAAACCAGTTGGTTTTAGGGCACTAGGTGTTAAAACACCCTTACAGACTTAATAACCTGGATCTCAGATACTTTATTTTTAAACAACAATTTTTTTTATCCCATTGCTATTTATAGATGCTTCCTCCAATTAAACTAGAGCACATAATATTACAAACTTTTCAAATATGCTCATGTCTGTATGTTACTATGCATACTGATAATACCTGCCAACCTAGCATATGAAGATCTATTTTAGTCAGTTTTATGGAGAATCTACAAATTAAATAATTTAAAATGAAATAAAAAATTAACTTATTTCGAAAATGTTTTAACCTTTTTAGTCAAATAAAAAACACAAAAACGAAAAATATTTTTGTAATTTTTGAAAATTTTCAATTTTTTTTGTATTTTTCGAAAAATTTTGGACTAAAAATAAATAAAAACAATAACATAATAAAATTTTTGCTAAAAATAAAAACAAGATACTAATTGACTAAATTCCTCCCCCAACCTAGATGAGACATTGTCCCCAATGTCTTAAACAGTAGAAGAAGAGTTTAGAAAATCGTACCTGGTTAGCTGAACTACCGATTAAGATCTATGTCCAGTTTACGCTTCTTACCACGATCATTGTCTGTCCAGTCCAACTTGGAGAGAATGGGGTCCAGTTTCGGTTCAAAGGCCATGATTTGGTCAATTAATTCTTCAGCCTTTGTCGCAGTCAGGAAGATATCATGTACTGATTTTGTGACAAACTCATGTCTTTTGGCTTCCGCAAGAAATACAAACAGAAAATCGAAGAAATGCTCAATGTTAAGTAACCCAATGGGCTTCCGATGAATGTTTAAGTGCGCCCATGATGCTACAGTAAACATTTCCTCAAACGTCCCAAGCCCTCCTGGTAACGCAATAAACGCATCTGCAGTATTGATCATTTCATGAATTTGTTCGGGCATTCCAGATACGATGCGTTCATCTCCATTTGTTTATGTATTTTAATTTTCAATAGCAGTAGTTCTCTTCTTCTACTCCTTTCTTTTTATGTTTAGTAGTTAAATTTCCCCTGAGGTAATGGTGGAGCTTTTATAATTTTAATTTAGATTAATCTCCCTAAATTATAATATAAAATTTATTATTCACTAAAAGGAATTACTGCCTTAATGGCTGGTTTTATTTATTTGCATAAAGTGGCACCACCTATATGGCCGTTTTTAGGTGACAGAAAATTACCGCCTATATGGCTGGTTTATGTTCAAAAATAACACCGCCTTAATGGCAGGTTGGACTTCACTTAAATCTGACTTAATAAGGAATACCGCCTATATGGTCGGTGGGCTAATTGTTGGAGTTCAATCAAGTCCCAAAGATCACAAAACATGCATAAAAACGACATATGAACACATCAAAGGAGGTGGCGGAATCAACTCACATTGAATTTCGGTTTTGATGTTTGAAGAACAAGGTGCGATTTTTGAGCTCCCTCCAAGCTCGGCAATGGCTTTCCTTGACAGTGGGCTGTGCGGTTTTGGACGTTTTGTGATCACCATTTTCGGCCACCATTATTGTTGACCTCCATTGAAGCTCCAAGCTTCAAGCTTCCATGCTCAAAGATTTCGTTTCCCTATCACCTAAGTATAACCCATGTGTGTGTGCTAGCACCATCTTTCTTCATTTGCTTCTCAAAATCGGTCTAACCAGAAAAATTTTGATGAAGAATCGGTCTTGAGACCGTGAAGAAGAAGAGAATAGAATGAGGGAGGGAGAGAAAACGTTTTTGGCTCCAATATTACCAAAAACCGTGTACTGTACACTTAGTTGGAGAGAGAGAAAAAGCTTTTGTATATATCTTATATTAATCTTACCAAGTAAATAAAATAAGATATATACTCAACTTTAATTCAAAAGCCAAAAAGGCAAGGAATAAAATAATGTTATATTCCATCTCAAGCCTTTTAAAAGCTTTCAATCATTGCACATCACTATTCACATCACATCTTTTCACTTTAATAAAGTGACATATTGTCAAGTCACATCACTCAAAGTGACAATTGATTTGACGATTGACGCGACTAGCGATTTGACGCTTGATGTGACTCGCGTGCCGCGCTCGAATTCGAAATGCGAATGCGCTCGCAATCACTCTCGGGCTCGGGTTCGCTAATTCCAAATTAACGAATTTTCCGTCGCGTCGTAATTAAATGATTACGCCTAGCGAAATCACTATTCACGTCGCTAACGAATTAATTCTAAATTAATTCGTTCGCCCGAATTAAAATCTAATTTTAATTCCGCGTCGAAATCCAATTTCGATTAATATATCGAATATATTAATTTTATCGATTAATTCCAAATTAATCGTTCTCTCTCTTTAATTAATATTTTATCCGAGATAAAATATCTCCGTAATTAATCCCAGATTAATTTTCTCTCTCATCGAATTAATCCCAGATTATTCTATCTCTCTCTTCTAATTAATCCCAGATTAATCAAAGTGCGAGTAATACATCATCGGTGAATCTTCAGGAAGCGACCCATGAGATCTCCGGATATGTTGGCAGTAAATACGATCGTCGGACTGTCCGAACACGTAAGTACCTCGTACTACATGTTTATATCGATTTACAAGACAAGGTTGGCTTCTAGCAAAGCGCCATGCCTACCCAATTCTCCAGAAATATTCTTACATGAATATATAGATCTGTATCAAGCGTAGTATACCGTAGTATTGTGTATATTGGCCCAGTATCGGATAATCACGTGCTAGGGCTGGGGCTGGATAAGTGTCTGCCCCGTCCGAAGCACATATCGGATGTCTGGTAACATAGTCTCTATAATCGGATATACATGACCTGGTCACAATATCCCGATTGGTTGCGCAACACTCAAGAGCACTAGTACCGTATCCTGCGTGACATCATCTCCATATGACTGAAGTGACACTTCCGTCTGACATCACACCCCATATTCTACTACGACCTCTGATAAACCCAGAAGTGGTGTACACAGAACCGGTTAAAGCCCCCTACCACCAAGACCAAAGTTTATCGATTATCGTAAGTATTAGCGATGCAAGTCTCAGGTTAAGACTATACACACCTACCTCGATTTCGGCCTCCCATAGACACATAGTCATAATACCAATGGGATTCCGAGGGGTCTATCCAGAGCGAAGCTGTTTCCCGTACCATCGGTGAAACACGACCTCCTATCGCACTTGCATAAGTATCCAATACTTATATATATGAGAACTATGTCGTTGTGCCCTCACAACGCACACAAGTGCAATACTAGCCTATTCCGCATTATCGATGTCCAGTCTCGATAATACTACGGCTAGGTATTTAATGATTAAACCTTCGGGGACTGATACTGTCTCATATCATTCTCAGTCCAGGTACTAATCATAGGGACCTCTCTTCATTTATATATCTATGGTGATCTAATCACAAATGATGAGAGTGCAATTTCCTTGTCACATAGTTAATTTGCTACAACAACACAATGATCTGTGCAAATAGTGACGCTATGGGTCATTTTGTCCAACAATCTCCCACTTGGCACATAGCCAGTCACTCAAGTGTCCCACACCTGAACTATGTACGGTTCGCTCAAATTGCTGAGGAAAGGTTTTCGTCAGCGGATTTGCTTAATTATCGTCTGACGCGATTTACACGATCATCACATCGCCACGATGTATGATCCGAACGAATCAGATGATATAGAAGTATATATCTGGATCGTCGATGAGACCTTTAATTCTTTAGCCTGCGCTGACGCCTAGCTCAGCTGCTAACAGAACTATATCTAATCTAATTAGATTTATTATCGATCCAAATGGCTTCTATTGCTGCCTCAGCTGCAGCAATAATCCGCATTATTTGTTAATTCGGCAACAGTTATCTTGCTGGGAAGATTTCCAGCTCACTGTCCCAGTGTTCAAACTTTATAGTACCGCAGTATTTACCGGTTTGGAAACTTGCAACAGTGATCCCAGTCACTTCAAGTTCTCCATCTCCATAGTTTAAGACAACATCTTTAGTTCTCTCAGATACTAACAGATGTTCTTAATCTTCAATCCAGTGACTATCACTTGGATTGACCCGATTGTGACTCCATATGCTCAAGCGTATGAGACACCAATACAAGTACATTTTAAATGTACAATTTCTCAGAGAGTGTTACCAACTCCAAATCTAGCCCAGTAGATCTTTATTCCTTGAATAAAGGTTGTTACTCCCCAGAATTCTACGGAGAATTTCTTATGAAAGCCAAGCTTTCACCGATTGTTTTATGGGAATTTCATTGTCAGTGCACTCTCTCCCACTAACCTCCTTATATACACAAGAATTATTTCGTTTTGAGTCAAATCATAAACTATTATGATTATTTCAAAACGTCAGTTCCAAGAACCTCATGCTTGCTTCAATCCAAACATGGATCGAATAACCGGTAAACCTTGTTTGTCGGTTATACAAAATCGTCAGGATGTTGAAAGCATCCTCCAAAAAGGTTTCCTTTTCAGGAAAGCGATTTTGATCTGCAACTGACACATTTCATAAATGAAATATGCAGTTATCAACAAGCATCTTCAAAATGGATTTACCATGGCAACAGGTAAAAGGTTGAACCGTTATTAACACAATGTTGATAACGATACCTTTCCGTCAAAAGCCCAGCTTTGTACGTTGGTATGTTGCCATCCATGTATGTCTTCCTTGAAGACGTTTATGTACCATAGGTACAATGCCTCGTGGTACAACAACTAGTATCCAAAATAGTTGTTAAACATGGAATCCATTTTGGATTCATGGCACTTTGCCATAATAGGGAGTCGATACCTTGTATCACTACCTCATATATAATCAGTTGGTGTACCTTAAAAGATTAAAATCTTTATGAGGTGAGATCAGAAACCCATACCTAGGTTGTTTTCTGACTCTCACTGATCTACGCGGTTTCTTGTGTATTTGAAGATTAATGGTATAGATTCATCATTGATGAACTATTTGTGTTCCATTACGGACTTGTGCCTAGAACAGTATTACTTCGATTTTCATCGAGTATCACTATCCTCCCACTGACCACTGCATATCGGTATTCCTCCCAGGAAAACGCATGGTGAGCAACAATCACATTGTTCTCATGTGAGATTTATAAGTACTATACTTATGGTTTCCCTTAGGATAACCTATATTGGCACTTATCCAATTTGGGTCCTTAGTTTGGTATCATCCAAACGTTATGCCTAGCATACCCAAATTGTTAGGAATGAGAAACCTCGTTTCTTTCCCATTCATATCCTATACGATATCTGTCAAACAGATTTACATGGAACCTTATTCTAAATAAGTTTTGCACTGTTAATACATATCCTGTTTGAAGGAAATGATAGCTCAGAGCGACTCGTGATAAACCTTATCATGTCCAACAAAATTCGGTTTTAGTTCGGACACACCGTCTAACTGACATGTCTCGTTTAATTGTGTCCTAGACAACAATGCCATAAATAAGTCTTTATTGATCAAATCAATTTGAGCTATTTATTTGTCATTTATATGTTTGAGATTTTATTATATTCAAATATAAATTCTGTTATTTACATCTAATGTATTTATCTCAGTATCATCTTTATATATAATAAAACACTTTAGTGTTTAGAATATAAAGGTTCACCCGCAGTGGGTTAAACACTGATAAAGAGATAATGTTTCTAGTCAAACTAGTTACATTATAACAGTTCCTAATTTAAGTACACACCCCAGGTTAGTTCCTAAACTTAGGTATCTACGGTCGAAACAGCGACTTTCGTCCCGTTTTCGATTCGCAGAGGAATCTCAGCTTGAAGTCAGTATCCTGCTCAAAGCAGATTCTGAATATCAATACATATATTTTATGTACCACACTAAGTATTTAAAATCTAATTTCAATACTAGCTGTGAACATAACTAAGACAAACATATTAAAGTTAGAGCCTCGCCCTTTCTTTAATTCCTTCGTGTCTTCCATATCCAAATGGTAGTCACTTTGGTATGTCAATTATCATTTTCAATATTTTAGGAACCTTAGGCCAAGCCTTGGGTTTTTAGAATATTGAAAGGATGTGCACCTCGTGCTACATACCCAATTGCAAACTTTGACTTTACATGAATAGTCAATTAATTCTCCAAGAATTTAAATTGCAATTTGATACTTCTTAAATCCAAAATTAGATTTATGACAAGTATATTAAATTAAGCATTAAAGTCATCATCACATATCTTCCAAAGATTTTATGCTCTACTTATCTTGCTTAATTTGGGCTTAAGGTATAATAAGTTATTTTATCAAATAAAGTAACCTATTATTTATTCCCAATATGAAAATAAATCATTTAAAATATCTTATCTTAATCCTAGATTATATTTTAAATATCCAACTTTTCAATTTTATCTTGATTACAATAGTCCAACTATTTAATCAACGATTAGTGGTACTTTATATATTATAATGATATAATAGTCCAACTATATAATCAAATATAATCCAAATTAATTAACCTCAATTACATGATTACTATAATCCAATTATAAAATCAACTGTAAACTGAAATTAATTAATTCAAATATATTGATTAATATAATCCAATTATATATAATCAAGTATAATACAGTCCAACTGTTTATTAAAAACAACATTTAAATATTAGTCCAACTAATATTTAATCTAATGACGGAATAAAATAAAATGAGCGTGTTTAGCGAGTATTCGAACGAATGTTGCAAATTCAATACTTGCCTCCCACTATTTTTCGTCGAGCCTCTAACCCTCTGTGGAGTACTCGGGAAACCGTGTTTCCTAGTGGGCTAGGATCCTATTAAATAACACACAACCCTGACTTTGGCCAATAAAAAGCTGTATGCTATTTAACTAGGTAGATCTCACAGATCAATTGGATCTCATCCAATTCCTAGATCCGGTTAGGTGGACATCCAAGTCCGAAACATATGCATAATGTCAATGTATCCATTACATTTTCCTACCATATCCTCTGAATCATCTAGGCCTTGGCTTTGGCCTAAAAACAAACCTAATGATTCCAGTTAAGCTGGACCCATTGACGAGGAAAGTTTTGTAATCAATGTCATTGGACAAAAAGTGATCTGACTTTGGCCAATAAAAATCACGATTTGGACAAGACACCGATATGCAAAAAACTCTCATGATTCAAGTACATCCTTGATTGACAAAGGTATTGACTTTGGTCAATAAAAACCAATGCCAATTTCGGATCTTGAACAAGAATCATTCAATGGAAGGATATTGGCTTAATATAAAACGAGGGTTTTTCGCGTGCAAATTGGCTACCAATTCAATTATCTTTGTTAAGGTCTCATCATCATACACCCTTAAACATGCATTCTAAATACATAATAAAGCATATATGAATAAAATAATAATGATATGCGGATGGATATTTTACATTGATCCTAGATCAAATCTCTCACTTTCTCTCTCCCGCTAGCACTTGTATTACTTCTACCCGTTACACTACACTTCTAAGAAACCTCTTTTACATGGAGGGGAATAGGTGAGAAAAGAATACAAAGAAATAGGAGATAAGCTGGACACGCAGGTCCAATTTAATAAATCAAATTTATTACAATTTCCAAAATCGCCCAACCCGACTAATATCCATCCGATATACATTATTCACACATCACAACCATGTATTCATACAAGCATGTTATCAATCAATCAATCAAATTAATTAATCTTGATTATTAGTGATCATCCAATGTTCAAACAAAGATTTGATTTTGTTCGAGTCAAACTCGTATTGCGAACACGTACTCAAAGTATGATTTCTCTACGAATTAAATTAAATTACATAATTAAATCCAATTTAATACGTATTTAATTCTAATTCATTATTTAATTCTAAATTAAATATTACACTTTTTAAAACGAACCTTTACGACTTAAATTCCAAATTTAATCGCAACGGGTCTCAAAGCCCGACTAACATCTAATGTTTTATTTAATTAAAGTCCAATGGGCTTTTAATTAATTTCTATAGGCGTGGACTTTTGGTCAACTCGGGTCAACCGAACAACCAAAATCCAATCCGGGAGTTACCCCCTAAGCCTTTAAATTAATTTTGGCCCATTAGGCCCAATTAAATAATTAAGGTCCATTAAGTCATAATTGGACCTTTTGGATTCGGTTTTGGGCCTAATTGGATCCAACCATTTGGCCTAAACCCAACTTTGTTACAACAAAGCCCAAAAGCCCAATTACAACCTAACAAGCCCAATTTCCAAAATCAAGCCCTAATTAATTAACTTATAAAATTCCAAATTTCACAATTAATTAACCTAAGTGTAATACACAATCAATTACCCAATTAACATTTCTAAAACAATCAATTAGCCTAACTAATCATGCATTTTAACAACCAAATAGTGTCCAACACAATTCAATTAAAATCAAACCCATTAACATGCTTTCAAGTCTCGGCAATTAGGGGTTTTTTCAATTCGATTCGGTTTCAATCCAATTGAGTCCACAATCATAATTTCCCAAATCAATTCAATTCATCCAATGAATTAAAACAACAAATCTCAAAGAATTTCATGTTCTTTAAAATTCGGCCAAGCCACTTTAAAAGGGAAAAATGTTCCAAATCAAAATTCAATCCAATTGAACTTCAAAACAACATTAACCAATTGTTTTAAGTCATCCAATGATCAAACAAAACAAAATTACCAAGACATTAGGGTTATTCTAATTTTCGGCCAAGCCTCCAATTTGGGGAAAATTGAATCCAATCCAATTTCATGAAATTGATCACACACAATCTCAATTAAACATGTTCTAAGCATACTTAAACATCCAATTTAATTAAAACATGCTCAAACACATTTTACCCAATTTCAAGTTTCATGTTCAACCTAAAAATTGGGGAAAATTGATCTAATCCAATTTTCTTGAAATTGATCATGCACAACTTCAATTCAACCTCATTCAAGCATATTTCATCAAACAATTCAACCAAATCATGCCTAAATCGAGTTTACCCAAATCAAAGTTTTGACCAACAATAAGCAAATTGGGGAAAATCAATCCAATCAATTTTTTTGTCAAATTGATTACATATATCTCAAATTAGATCATATATAAGCATTCTTACACAATCAATTTGTCAGAATCAAGCTAAAATCAAAAAGCCCCAAATTAGCTCAAGAACCCTAATTTCGGTTTTCATGCATCAATGGCTCTAGATACCAATGTTGGAGTTCAATCAAGTCCCAAAGATCAAAAACATGCATAAAAACGACATATGAACACATCAAAGGAGGTGGCGGAATCAACTCACATTGATTTCGGTTTTGATGTTTGAAGAACAAGGTGCGATTTTTGAGCTCCCTCCAAGCTCGGCAATGGCTTTCCTTGACAGTGGGCTGGCGGTTTGGACGTTTTGATGCTCACCATTTTCGGCCATTGTTGACCTCCATTGAAGCTCCAAGCTTCAAGCTTCCATGCTCAAAGATTTCGTTTCCCTATCACCTATGTATAACCCATGTGTGTGTGCTAGCACCATCTTTCTTCATTTGCTTCTCAAAATCGGTCTACCAGAAAAATTTGATGAAGAATCGGTCTTGAACCGTGAGAAGAAGAGAAGAGAAGGAGGGAAGGGAGAGAAAACGTTTTTGGCTCCAATATTACCAAAAACCGTGTACTGTACACTTAGTTGGAGAGAGAAGAAAAAGCTTTTGTATATATCTTATATTAATCTTTTACCAAGTAATAAATAAGATATATACTCACTTTATTCAAAAGCCAAAAAGCAAGGAATAAAATAATGTTATTTCCATCTCAAGCCTTTTAAAAGCTTTCAATCATTGCACATCACTATTCACATCACATCTTTTCACTTTAATAAAGTGACATATTGTCAAGTCACATCACTCAAAGTGACAATTGATTTGACGATTGACGCGACTAGCGATTTGACGCTTGATGTGACTCGCGTGCCGCGCTCGAATTCGAAATGCGAATGCGCTCGCAATCACTCTCGGGCTCGGGTTCGCTAATTCCAAATTAACGAATTTTCCGTCGCGTCGTAATTAAATGATTACGCCTAGCGAAATCACTATTCACGTCGCTAACGAATTAATTCTAAATTAATTCGTTCGCCCGAATTAAAATCTAATTTTAATTCCGCGTCGAAATCCAATTTCGATTAATATATCGAATATATTAATTTTATCGATTAATTCCAAATTAATCGTTCTCTCTCTTTAATTAATATTTTATCCGAGATAAAATATCTCTGTAATTAATCCCAGATTAATTTTCTCTCTCATCGAATTAATCCCAGATTAATTCTATCTCTCTCTTCTAATTAATCCCAGATTAATCAAAGTGCGAGTAATACATCATCGGTGAATCTTCAGGAAGCGACCCATGAGATCTCCGGATATGTTGGCAGTAAATACGATCGTCGGACTGTCCGAACACGTAAGTACCTCGTACCACGTTTATATCGATTTACAAGACAAGGTTGGCTTCTAGCAAAGCGCCATGCCTACCCAATTCTCCAGAAATATTCTTACAGGAATATATATAGATCTGTATCAAGCGTAGTATACCGTAGTATTGTGTATATTGGCCCAGTATCGGATAATCACGTGCTAGGGCTGGGGCTGGATAAGTGTCTGCCCCGTCCGAAGCACATATCGGATGTCTGGTAACATAGTCTCTATAATCGGATATACATGACCTGGTCACAATATCCCGATTGGTTGCGCAACACTCAAGAGCACTAGTACCGTATCCTGCGTGACATCATCTCCATATGACTGAAGTGACACTTTCGTCTTGACATCACACCCAATACTCTACGACTCTCTGATAAACCCAGAAGTGGTGTACACAGAACCGGTTAAAGCCCCCTACCACCAAGACCAAAGTTTATCGATTATCGTAAGTATTAGCGATGCAAGTCTCAGGTTAAGACTATACACACCTACCTCGATTTCGGCCTCCCATAGACACATAGTCATAATACCAATGGGATTCCGAGGGGTCTATCCAGAGCGAAGCTGTTTCCCGTACCATCGGTGAAACACGACCTCCTATCGCACTTGCATAAGTATCCAATACTTATATATATGAGAACTATGTCGTTGTGCCCTCACAACGCACACAAGTGCAATACTAGCCTATTCCGCATTATCGATGTCCAGTCTCGATAATACTACGGCTAGGGATATTTAATGATTAAACCTTCGGGGACTGATACTGTCTCATATCATTCTCAGTCCAGGTACTAATCATAGGGACCTCTCTTCATTTATATATCTATGGTGATCTAATCACAAATGATGAGAGTGCAATTCCTTGTCACATAGTTAATTTGCTACAACAACACAATGATCTGTGCAATAGTGACGCTATGGGTCATTTTGTCCAACACTAATCACCGTTAAATCTATATTATACTAAGGGAGATTTCTAAATTATAAATAGTAAAAGTGGATCCCCTAACCCCAGTATTTTATTTTCTTCTAGGGAAGTGATGACACACAATACACACACTTAATAATTGATTTTCTTTTTATGGGTAGTTCTTTAGTTTGTTTATTAAGTCTTAGTCTTAATGATTCATGTTGCTTGATCACCAAAAGGATTGATGGGGTAAATCTAAAATGAACTAGACATAGGGATTTTAGGTTTCAGCCTTAGACTTAATAGCTCACGATCTTCCTTTAGGATAGATAACCCTTTAATAGATTTCCTTACAGGATAGACATATACCTGTCGGGCGGGGGTAGCCATAATTGGAACTTGGTCTTAATGAATCCAGGTAATGTGGTTGACATAGACATATGGTTCAATTGGGTTATACTGGGTATTTGCGTCTGACCATCGAAATAGGCTTTTGCATATCTTCGTGTTCCAGGTTAGCAAACTGAATTAGTACACATAAATAAGGGAATCAATTCATCCTTTTAACAGTATTGTGTGGAGTCACGACCCTAGATCTTTTGAGTCTGTTCTTCTATTTTCCTTAGTATTTTCTTTTGTGTCTTTTTCTTTTTTGTCTTTATTTTAAGTTTATTTAAGAAAATCCACATTCAACCAACCAAATCAATCAATTCCCTTCTCCCTATAATTAGATACATGTAAATAAATAGATTCAATAATTAATAACAACAGTAGGAATTAAGTCCTCGTGGGATCGATATTTTTATACTACTTGAACGATACGTGCGCTTGCGTTATATGCGTGTGTTTGCACCGGTCAAGTTTTTGGCGCCGTTGCCGGGGACTTATATTTCTTGAGTTATTAATTTTGAAGCTATCTAATTTACTTGTAACTAATTTTCTTTATTTTTATCTGTAATTTTTATTTCTTTGTTTTGTTTTCAGGTGGTTGAACAATGGAACACTACTGGGAGATTGAGAGATTACGTGCTTTACAAGAAGATACACCCCAAATCTGGGAGCAACAGTTCAGTTTTCTGAGGCCTGTTTTACAGCCCAACAACTATCACTGGATGCCAGAACCAAGTAATACTACATTTGTTCATCAGAATGCAATGAAGAGATGTGATATATAATGGTAAGCACCCGAGAGATTATTGCGAGTACAACTACAATCCAGGGTGGCAGAGCTATCAAAATCCTCCATGGTACGAAGAACCATCATATTTTCCATCTTATCCACCATCCACCTATGATTTTCATCAAGAACCAGAACCATCCGAGGAAGATCAATTGATTCACATGTTCAAAGAACAAACAGCTCGATTTGATGCACAAATTAAGAGTAACGCAGAATCCATACAGAGAATGACAGATCAAATCAGACAATTAATAGAAAACCAGAGCTACATACCTCAAGGAGCATCTTCAGATGACACAGATGAAGCCTTCGAGTACCAAACATTTCACTATGACACTTTAGCAGAAGAGGAGGCTGAGGAGAATCAAGAACCAGAGGTATCAGTTCAGGAACCCGAGCCGGCAAAGTCTCGATTTGATTTCTATTATTCAGATTCTGACGAGGATGAAGCTGAAATATTTTTACCAACTGCATCACAAATTGAGGATGGAATTCTGTATCCTCAAAACGAAGATCTTGGAGATTGTTTTGCAATGATGTTTGAAGAAGATCTACCCGAGCCGATCAATTCACCCGAATTAGAGGATGAAGACCTAATGTCTGACACATCTTTTCATCCTCAGGTGGAGTAAGAAACAGAGCAAATGGGAGAGCAAATGTGTGAACTTATTGAAGATCCAGAGCTTTCAGGCGAAACATCACTATTTTCGGGAGTACAATCTAAAGATATCACCCAGAAGCTTGACAAAATGGAACTTCCATTCCAAGTCAAGCACCATACGAGACCTCCTGATTTTCTTTCTTTCTTTGCAGGAACTGCTGAAGCAACAAAGGTGGCACAAGCACCGAATGAGACAAAATTCTTTTTGCCACCTTACCGTTGGAAGAGACCCTTCAAAAGCAACGCTCATGGGATTGTCTGTAATCGGACATCCAAAACAACGCTGAAACCTCCTTGACAGATAGATTTCAGTCACGTCTGGCTGAAGACAAAAAATTTAGCGCTAGCAGGGAGACAACCCATGCAATTTGTTGTAATTTCTGTTTTCATATTTTGTGTATACATGTTGTAGAGTTTTTAATTTTGTGTGTTGTTTTTGTAGGGAAAAGCACAAACGGAGCATTTTAAGATAGAAGGAATGATGTTTGGATGAGAGCTAATTCATTAGCGATGGTTGAGTAAGGAATGGATTCTTGAGACGCATCCTAATGGATTTATAACGAGCGAGAGGCGTATTGCGTACACAATTCTGTTGCCTTAATTATTGCTTTGATTTGCTTTTCTTTTGTTATTTTCTTTTATTTTCGCCAACAAGATTTAAACTTTTTGACTTTTCACGATTTATTTTAACGTTCATCTAATAATTGTCATTTGGCAGATACTAGTGCAATTATTACTTACCCTTTTTCAGGTTCTCTAAATTCAGCTCTACATTTCTCTCTTCGACACATTCAGATATACATCCAAATAATAGAGAGAAAATGGAAGCAACTTCACAGCAGCGAATCAAGCGAATTTGTGTTTTCTGTGGATCCAATTCTGGTAATAAACCAGAATTCATCGAAGCTGCAAATGAATTGGGGTGAGTCATAGCAGAGCGAAATATGCACCTAGTATATGGCGGTGGCAATCTTGGATTGATGGGAAGCATTTCAAAAGCCGTTCAAGATGGTGGCGGTCATGTTTTGGGAATCATTCCAAAGCCTTTGGCGGACGAACACTTGATCGGACAAACAAATGGAGATGAACGCATCGTATCTGGAATGCCCGAACAAATTCATGAAATGATCAATACTGCAGATGCGTTTATTGCGTTACCAGGAGGGCTTGGGACGTTTGAGGAAATGTTTACTGTAGCATCATGGGCGCACTTAAACATTCATCGGAAGCCCATTGGGTTACTTAACATTGAGCATTTCTTCGATTTTCTGTTTGTATTTCTTGCGGAAGCCAAAAGACATGAGTTCGTCACGAAATCAGTACATGATATCTTCTTGACTGCGACAAAGGCTGAAGAATTAATTGACCAAATCATGGCCTTTGAACCGAAACTGGACCCCATTCTCTCCAAGTTGGACTGGACAGACAACGATCGTGGTAAGAAGCGTAAACTGGACATAGATCTTAATCGGTAGTTCAGCTAACCAGGTACGATTTTCTAAACTCTTCTTCTACTGTTTAAGACATTGGGGACAATGTCTCATCTAGGTTTGGGGGAGGAATTTAGTCAATTAGTATCTTGTTTTTATTTTTTGCAAAAATTTTATTATGTTATTGTTTTTATTTATTTTTAGTCCAAAATTTTTCGAAAAATACAAAAAAATTGAAAATTTTTCAAAAATTACAAAAATATTTTTCGTTTTTGTGTTTTTTATTTTGACTAAAATGGTAAAACAGTTTCGAAATAAGTTAATTTTTGTTTATTTCATTTTAAATTATTTAATTTGTAGATTCTCCATAAAACTGACTAAAATGGATCTTCATATGCTAGGTTGGCAGGTATTATCAATATGCATAGTAACATACACACATGAGCATATTTGAAAAGTTTGTAATATTATGTGCTCTAGTTTAATTGGAGGAAGCATCTATAAATAGCAATGGGATAAAAAAAATGTTGTTCAAAAATAAAGTATCCGAGATCCGGGTTATTAAGTCTGAAAGGGTGTTTTAACACCTAATGCCCTAAAACCAACTTGTTTGGGAGTCACTGGCCCAAAGCTCGTTACATGGATCGAAGATGTTGCAAAAAATAAATAAATATATATATATATATATAATATATATATATATCTGAAGTCTGAGTAATTAAGTCCGTAGGGGTGTCTTAACACCTTGTGCCCTAAAGCCAACTGGTTTGGGAGTCACTAACCCAAAGCTCGCTACATAGACAGAAGATATTGTATATAAATAAAAAATAAAAATAAAAAGAAAAAAAAATCCGAAAAAATCCGAAAAAATTGTTCCATTGCTACAAAAAGGTGTGAAATCTGATAGAACTTTAGGACAAAATATTACTCTCTTATCAACTGCACTTATGACTGTTGTGGGCGAAAATGAGTTGATTAATATTTTGTTAGCTGTGTATATGGAGAATGGTAAAAATAATCGGAGAATTTATTTATTCGGTAATTTAAAAAGAAACAAAACAACTAGTAACTTGGAGTAGAAGTTTCACCTAATTAGTCACTAACTTCTTTATTTTCTTGTCTTTTTGCTTTTGTGTGCATTAGTTTTAACTAACTTTTTACTTTTGTAAAACTTTTGTGGGTATCGTTGTTGTAAGCCCTCACGAGACTATAACTCGTCCACAAGGGACACCTAGGGGTTTAAAGGCTTGTTGCATACACTAAATGCAATCGTGATCCCTACGAAAGTGGCTTAGTTAATTTTATTTTCATGTTATTTTATTTTATGTTTTGCTCGATGACTAGCAAAATGTTATGTTTGGGGGTGTGATGAGTGGTATTATATAACTTTTCCCACTCATTTAACCTAATATTTTGTATAGTTTCTCGAGTTTTATGAACGTTTTGATGTTTTTTTTTATTTTGCAGATAAAAATAATATTAGGACTTAATGGAATCAACTCGGAGCTAAAACGTTGAAATTCGGAGGAAATATGGTCAAAAACGAAATTTTACTATACGCGTCACGAAGTGCAGTCAAAATTTCCAATTTTGCGCAATGTTCGTATTGTGGCCATAACTTTTTCGTCCGATGTCCGATTAAGCTGATTCAAGTTGCAGATTAAAGAAGACTCGAACTTCTACAACTTTGAAAGTCAAAATATTTTTGAAGTCTGAAGTTTTCATGGCGTAAATTGATGACAATACAGTATATTTTGTGTAACTACTATAGTCATTTACAAAATATAAAATAAAATTAATAAAAATAAAAATAAAAATTGTCAAAATTCCACCAAACATGATTGAATGTTTGATGCCATGTTTGATGCCATGTTTGGTGCCATGTTTGGTGCCATGTCTTGTGGCATGTTTGGTGGAGTGTTTGGTGGAGCAATTCGTGGAGCAATCGGTGGAGAAATTGGTGGAAGCCTTAGGTTTTTCTATAAATACCAAACCATTTCATTTGTAATTCTCATGCTTTACTTAGGGTTTTGTAAGGAATTTAAGGATTGCATCTTGTTTGTTTATTTTTAGTAATTTAATTTATGTATTTTAATTTTCAGTAGCAGTAGTTCTCTTCTTCTACTCCTTTCTTTTTATGTTCAGTAGTTAAATTTCCGCTGGGGGAAGGGTGAAGCTTTTAATATTTTAATTTAGATTAATCTCCCTTAATTATAATATAAAATTTATTATTCACTAAAAGGAATTACCGCCTTAATGGCTGGTTTTATTTATTTGGCATAATGTGGCACCGCTTATATGGCTGGTCTTTAGGTGACAGATAATTACCGCCTATATGGCTGGTTTATGAACAAATAATAATACCGTCTTTATGGCTGGTTTGGCTTCATTTAAATCTGACTTAATAAGGAATATCGCCTACATGGCTGGTTGGCTATCAGCGTTAAATTCTATATTATAGTAACAGAGATTTCTAAATTATAAATAGTAAAAGTGGATCCCCTAACCCCATCATTTTATTTTTATTCTAGGGAAGTGATGAAACACAATATCCACACTTAATAATTGATTTTCTTTTTATGGGTAATTCTTTAGTTTGTTTATTGAGTCTTAAGCTTAATGCTTCTTGTTATCTGATCACCAATAAGATTGATGGGGTAAACTTAAAATGAACTAGACATAAGGATTTTAGGTTTCAGCCTTAGATTCAATAACTCATGATCTTCCTTGAGGATAGATAACCCTTTAATAGATTTCCTTACAGGATAGGAATATACCTGTCGGGCGTGGGTAGCCATAATTGGAACTTGGTCTTAATGAATCCAGGTAATGTGGTTGACATAGAAATATGGTTCAATTGGGTTATACTGGGTATTTGTGTCTAACCATCGGAAGAGGCTTTTGCATATCATCGTGTTCCAGGTTAGAAAATTAATTTATTACATATAAATAAGAGAGTCAATTCATCTTTTTAACAATATTGTGTGGAGTCACGACCCTAGATCTTTGAGTCTTTTCTTCTATTGTCTTTAGTATTTTCTTTCGTGTCTTTTTCTTTTGTGTTTTTTATTTTGACTAAAAAGGTAAAACATTTTCGAAATAAGTTAATTTTTGTTTATTTCATTTTAAATTATTTAATTTGTAGATTCTCCATAAAACTGACTAAAATGGATCTTCATATGCTAGGTTGGCAGGTATTATCAATATGCATAGTAACATACAGACATGAGCATATTTGAAAAGTTTGTAATATTCCGTGCTCTAGTTTAATTGGAGGAAGCATATATAAATAACAATGGAGTAAAAAAAAAATTCTGATATACAAAAATAAAGTATCAAAGATCCGGGTTATTAAGTCTGTAAGGGTGTTTTAACACCTAGTGCCCTAAAACCAACTGGTTTGGGAGTCACTGGCCCAAACCTCATTACATGGATTGAAGATGCTGCAAAATATATATATCTGAAGTCTGGGTAATTAAGTCCGTAGGGGTGTTTTAACACCTGGTGCCCTAAAGCCAACTGGTTTGGGAGCCACCGACCCAAAGCTCGCTACATAGACGGAAAGTATTGTATATAAATAAAAATTCAAAATTCAAAAATCAAAGAAAAAATCAGAAAAATCAGAAAAATTTATTCCATTGCTGCAAAAAGATGTGAATTCTGATAAAACTTTAGGACAAAAATATTACTCTCTTATCAACTATACTTATGACTGTTGTGGGCAAAAATGAGTTGATTAATATTTTGATGGCTATGTATATGGAGAATGATAATTATAATCGGAGAATTTACTTATTCGGTAATTTAGAATGAAACAAAACAACTAGTAACTTGGAGTAGAAGTTTCACCTGATTAGTCACTAACTTCTTTATTCGCTTTTCTCTTGTCTTTTTGCTTTTGTGTGTATTAGTTTTAGCTAACCTTTTACTTTTGTAAAACGTTTGTGGGTATCGTTGCTGTAAGCCCTCACGAGACTACAACTCGTCCACTAGGGACACATATGGGTTTAAAGGCTTGTTGCATACGCTAAATGCAACTGTGATCCCTACGAAAGTGGCTTAGTTAATTTTATTTTCATATTATTTTCTGTTTTGCTCGAGGACTAGCAAAATGTTAGGTTTGGGGGTGTGGTATGTGGTAATTATATCACTATTTCCACTCATTTAACCTAATATTTTGTATAGTTTCTAGAGTTTTATGAACGTTTTGATGTGTTTTTGTTTATTTTGCAGATAAAAATAATATTGGGACTTAATGGAATCAACTCGGAGCTAAAATGATGAAATCTGGAGGAAAAATGTCAAAAACGAAATTTTATTATACTCGTCACGAAATGCAGTTCGAAATTTCAGTTTTGCGCATGTTTCATATTCTGGCCATAACATTTTCATCTGATATCCGATTGAGCTGATTCAAGTTGAAGATTAAAGAAGACTCGAAGATCTACAACTTTAAAAGTCAAAGTAGTTTCGAATTCTGAAGTTTGGAAGGTCGAAATTGATGAACAATTCAGTATATTTTGTGTAACTACTATAGTCATTTACAAATTATAAAATAAAATTAATAAAAATAAAAAAATAAAAATAGTCAAACTTCCACCAAACAAGCATGATTGCATGTTTGGTGCCATGTTTGGTGCCATGTTTGGTGCCATGTTTGATGCCATGTCTTGTGGCATGTTTGGTGGAGTGTTTGGTGGAGCAATTCGTGGAACAATCGGTTGAGAAATTGGTGGAAGCCTTTAGGTTTTTCTATAAATACCAAGCCATTTCATTTGTAATTCTCATGCTTTCCTTAGGTTTTTGTAAGGAATTTAAGGATTTCATCTTGTTTGTATTTATTTTAAGTATTTAATTTATGTATTTTAATGTTCAGTAGCAGTAGTTCTCTTCTTCTACTCCTTTCTTTCTATGTTTAGTAGTTAATTTACGCTGGGGTAGGGTGAAGCTTTTATAATTTTAATTTATATTAATCTCCCTTATTATAATATAAAATTTATTATTCACTAAAAGGAATTACTGCCTTAATGGCTGGTTTTATTTATTTGCATAAAGTGGCACCGCCTATATGGCCGGTTTTTAGGTGACAGATAATTACCGCCTATATGGCTGGTTTATGTTCAAATAATAACACCGCCTTAATGGCAGGTTGGACTTCACTTAAATCTGATTTAATAAGGAATACCCTCATATATGGTCGGTGGGCTAATCACCGTTAAATTCTATATATACTAAGGAAGATTTCTAAATTATAAATAGTAAAAGTGGATCCCCTAACCCCAGTATTTTATTTTCTTCTAGGGAAGTGATGACACACAATACACACACTTAATAATTGATTTTCTTTTTATGGGTAATGCTTTAGTTTGTTATTAAGTCTTAGTCTTAATGCTTCCTGTTGCTTGATCACCAATAGGATTGATGGGGTAAATCTAAAATGAACTAGACATAGGGATTTTAGGTTTCAGCCTTAGACTTAATAGCTCACGATCTTCCTTGAGGATAGATAACCCTTTAATAGATTTCCTTACACGATAGACATATGCCTGTCGGGCGGGGGTAGCCATAATTGGAACTTGGTCTTAATGAATCCAGGTAATGTGGTTGACATAGACATATGGTTCAATTGGGTTATACTGGGTATTTGCGTCTGACCATCGAAATAGGCTTTTGCATATCTTCGTGTTCCAGGTTAGCAAACTGAATTAGTACACATAAATAAGGGAATCAATTCATCCTTTTAACAGTATTTTGTGGAGTCACGACCCTAGATCTTTTGAGTCTGTTCTTCTATTTTCCTTAGTATTTTCTTTTGTATCTTTTTCTTTTGTGTCCTTTTCTTTTGTGTCTTTATTTTAAGTTTATTTAAGCAAATCCACATTCAACCAACCAAAGCAATCAATTCCCTTCTCCCTATAATTAGATACATGTAAATAAATAGATTCAATAATTAATAACAACAGTAGGAATTAAGTCCTCGTGGGATCGATATTTTTATACTACTTAAACGATACGTGCGCTTGCGTTATACGCGTGTGTTTGCACCGGTCATTTTTGTTTCTATTTTGACTAAAAAGGTGAAATTGGTGAGAGGTAGCTGTGTACGGAGTTTCCTGAGACGTATCTCAAACCTATTTCGAAACAAGTTAATTTTTGTTTATTTGCTTTTGAATTACTTAATTTGTAAATGTTGGATAATATGACCCATAGCGTCACTATTTGTACAGATCATAGTGTTGTTGTACAAATTAACTATGTGACAAGGAAATTGCGCTCTCATCATTTGTGATTAGATCACCATAGATGTATAAATGAAGATAGGTCCATATGATTAGTTCCTGGATTGAGAATGATATGAGACAGTATCAGTCCACGAAGGATTAATCATTAAAAATCCATAGTCGTAGTATTATCGAGACTAGACATCGATAATGCGGAATAGGCTAGTATTGCACTTGTGCGCGTTGTGAGGGCACAACAGCATAGTTTTCATATATTTGGGTATTGGATACTCATGCAAGTACGATAGGAGGTTGTGTTTCACCGATGGTATGGGAAACAGCTTCGCTCTGGATAGACCCCTCGGAATCCCATTGGTATTATGACTATGTGTCTATGGGAGTCCGACATCAGGGTAGGTGTATTTGGTCTTAACCTGAGACTTACACCGCTAATGCTTACGACAATCAATATACTTTAGTTTAGGTCATCCAGGGCTGTAACAGGTTCTGTGTACGCCAATGCTGGGTATATTGAGAATCGTAGAGTATTGGGTGTGATGTCAAGATGGAAGTATCACTCCAGTCATAGTGGAGATGATGTCACGCAAGATACGGTATTAGTGCTCTTAAGTGCTGGCCGGCCATCGGGATTATGACAAGGTCATGTATATCCGATTATAGAGACTAGTTACCAGACATCCGACATGTGCTTCGGACGGGGCAGACACTTATCCAGCCCCAGCCCTAGCACGTGACTATCCGATACTAGGCCGATATACATAATATTTGGTATACTACGCTTGATATAGATCTTAAATATTTTAGATGAATATGACCGGAGAATTGGGTAGACTTCGTGCTTTGCTAGAAGCCGATCTTGTCTCGTAAATCGGTAGAACGTAGTACTTGGTACGTACGTGATTCGGATACTCCGACGACCGTATTTACTGCCGACTTATCCGGGGATCTCATGGGTCGCTTCCCGATAATGCACCGATGACGCATAACTCGCACTCATAAATAATATGGGATTATATAGAAGAGAGGAGAAAATTAATCTAGGATTAATTACGGAGATATTTTATCTTGGATAAAATATCGTCTAGAGAGAGATAATGATTAATTTGGAATTAATCGGTAAATTAATATATTCGATATATTAAACGAAATTCGATTTCGACGCGGAATTGAAATTAGATTTTAATTCGGGCGAACGAATTAATTTAGAATTAATTCGTTAGCGACGTGAATAGTGAATTCACTAGGCGTAATCATTTAATTACGACGCAACGGAAAATTAGCTAATTAGGAATTAACGAAAATGAGCCCGAGTGTGATTGCGAGCGTATTCATATTTCGAATTCGAGTGCGGCGACGCAAGTCACATCAAGTGTCAAATCATTCGTCACATCAAGCGTCAAATCAAAAGTCACTTTGAGTGATGTGATTGATTGATGTGATTGAGTTGATTGATTGATTGACACACATCAAGTCACTTTAATAAAGTGACATTGAATAGTAGATGGAAGTAGATGAAATAGTGAAATTGGTTGAGACTTTTACCATTTTATTATTTGATGAATTATTTGGTAATTGTTTAATGTATTTTCTTGGAAAATATATAAAGGTTTTTGGAAAATCTTTAGTCAATTAATTCACACATTTTCTCTCCATCTCTCCTCCTCTCTTGCTCACGCCCATGGGGCATTTTCTCTCCTATTTTCACAGCTCACTGCCGTGAGCTTCAAGGGAAGCAATGAATGTGTTTTGTTGCAAAACACAAGTGCTAGCACACTTACAAGACTTGCGAAGATGTTAGGGAAGTCCACCCATGAGCCGGGATCCATTCGACGAAGCTTGAAGCTTGACGAAGGACCAAATTCGAAGCCAAAACAGTGAACTTCTTCACTGCAGTTCACGCCCAAAACAGTAGGGATTTAAAAGTTTTGTTGCTTGCCGCGTCTCTCAAACGATCGATGTGAGTATTCCGCTTACCTCCGTGATGTTTCACACATGTGTTTCATTGCTTGTTTGATCTTGGACCTAGATATAAACCTAACAATGGCATCAAGAGCTATAGGTTCAAGCATGAAAATGTAGGGCTTCAAATTGGGTATCTTGTATTTGAGCATGATTTTGTGAAATTGGATGATTGAGCATGCTTAATATATGTTGTATTGAAGATTGATTTTGATCAATTTCAAGAAAATGTGTTTGGAACAATTTTCCCTAAATTTGGAGTGTTGGCCGAATGTATGTATAATTTGGAATCCATGGAATTTTTCCATTTGATTAATTGGATGAGTTATAATGATGAAGGATGATGTTAATTTGAAGTCAATTAGATTGAATTTTGAATTGAACATAAATCCCCAAAATGTATATGTTGGCCGAATTCCATATGCCATTTAATGTCTTGGTGATTTTTGATTTTTGAACATTAGATGTATTGGAAATCATTCGGGAAGTTAATTAGATGTCGATTGTGGAATTAATTGGATTAAATTCAAATCGGACAAAAATTACTCCTTTGGCCGAGAGCTTTAAAGCATGTAATGGGTTTGATTTTTTCATTTATGTGTTGGACATGTGATGATGATAATGACATGATTAATTGGACTAATTTGGTGTTTTAGAAATATTGATTTGGGTGATTAATCATGTAATGCATTTAGGTAATTAAATTGCGAAATTGGATTTGTGTAATTTAATGAATTAGGCCTTAAATTGGATTTGGGCTTATTAAGTTGTAATTGGGGTTATTGGGCTTGATTTTATCAAGTGGGTTTTAGGCCATGTGGATTGGATCCAATTGGGCCCAAAACCATAACCATAAAGCCCAAATGCAATTATACCTTTAAAGTTTAATTGGGCCTAATGGGCCTAAATTAATTATGGGCTTATGGGGTTACTCCTTGATTGGGCTTTGGTTGCCGAAGGCCACGCCTTATAGAAATTAATTAAAGCCCATTAGACTTGAATTGAATTGACATTGGACGTTAATCGGGCTTTGAGACCCGACGCGATTAAATTTGGAATTTAAGTCGAAAAGGTTTATTAAATAAAGTGTA